>CM062811.1:625918656-626173656 GCA_031772625.1 Pinus tabuliformis
AGAAGAGCAAAAACAATCTTTTCCCGACTCGAAAATTCATGACAGGAAAAAATAACCCTCTAGCAGATTTACCTTTTATCACGGCATCGGCGTCTATCTGACCCTCGATTTGGGGATTTTCAAAATTAACTTGTACATTTAAAGGGTGTGGCGTTTCCAGAGGAGCTGCTGGAAGCGATGCGCCGCTTCTGGGTAGCCGCTGAAGGATCTGCGCAAAGCTGTCCTTCATCGCGTTCCGTTGTCGCTCGAGCGCTTCTTCGAGCAGATTTTGATGGGATCTCCTGCCCCCTCGTCTTTCTTCTCGTTCGCCCATGGGAGGCGGTCGGGATTTGCGAGGCTGTTGGTCTTTGCAAAGGTTCAACCAGTTCAAGCCTAACTCCTTATATCCCGACCTTGTTGGGGACATGCAAAGAAAAACAGAGAAATGCAGAACGCTCTGATACCACTGATCCAGAATTTAAACTGGAACGCAACAAATTACAGAGATAACCATATACACAAAGATGCAGCGAAAATAATACTTCATTTCATTAATGGAAAATACTGACATATGCTTACAAACAGAAATGGCAATAAACTAGCTAGGGCGATGGTAGCTTATCTCTGAGAAGAGATGTGATGGCTACATGCCTCTGAACTGTTCTGAACTGTATTACAATGAGGCTCGAAGGCTATTTATTGTTGAGAAACAATGGAAAAACCCTTCACATACCGAAACCTAACCCTAGAAGATGAAACGCCAAATTGTGGGCCCCGTTTGGGTTAATTGGTACATCAATTTCCCGGGGTCGTAACTTTGGCATACGATCTCCGTTTGACGCGTACGATAGCTCGTTAGAAAGATCTATCCGAGTACTACCACTTTGGGAGGCAACATAGGGCTCGGTCGCCCCAGAATTCCAAAAAAAACGTCGTTTAGGGCCTCAAAATGGCTCCGGAAGTTCAGGACCCGAAAAACTGCTAAAATTAGTAAACTGTGCTGCAATTAAGGAAACTGAAAAATGCTGAGAAAGACAATGGTGGGGGTCCAGGTGGACCTGGCAGGTGGCCACCAATATCCACCTGGATCATTCCTCCCCCCTTAGGAAGCAATGGTCCCCATTGCGTTGAGCTCCTCCATGAGATGAGGAAACCTCTGCTGAACTTGTTCCCTGGTGAGCCACTTGCCCTGCTGAAGGAGTTGGCCTGCTTTGACAACTCGATACAGTTGGATATGCTGTTGGCGAGTGTTCTTGATCTGTGTGTCCATGATCCGATCAGTTGCAGCTTGTTCCATGCAATCGGGATTTAATTCTGTGGGTTTGAGCTGTTCTGCAATGTCGGATGTGTCTAGCAATGGTGGAAAGTATGGCCGAAGGCGGTCCACATTGAACACTGGGTGCAGGCCAAGGAATGGGGGAATGCTGAGCTCAAATGCATTGTCTCCCATAGCCTTAGTAATGGTGTAAGGACCATATCGAAGTGGTCTCAATTTCCG
Source organism: Pinus tabuliformis (assembly GCA_031772625.1). Lineage (NCBI taxonomy): Eukaryota > Viridiplantae > Streptophyta > Pinopsida > Pinales > Pinaceae > Pinus > Pinus tabuliformis. Next base: position 625,920,134 of record CM062811.1, read on the forward strand.
ATAGGCTCCAGTAAGGCGTTCCTTTGCAAATGCAACCAGACTTTGTCGCCCACCTGAAACTTGTGTGGCACCCGGTGTTGATCATGTCGCTGCTTGTACTTGGCATTTGATTTCTCAAGAATGTCATGGACCTGCTGGCGAATATGTTGGATGCGCTCAATGAAGCTGGTGGCCTTATCTGTTTCGGACTGGACATGAGCTGAATTCATGTGAGTAGCTGCAAGTGGCATGGCCACATCAATGGGGCATAGTGGCTGGAATCCTAACCCACCTGAAAAAGGGCTATGGCCAGTGGAGCTGTGAAGAGCTCGGTTGTAGCTGTGCTGAACATAGGGGAGGCTCTCGTCCCATGTGCGTGGATGCTTTGAGTTATACATGCGAGAATGTGCACAATCATCCTGTTGACAACCTCTGTCTGGCCATCAGTTTGAGGATGGAAGGCTGTGGACTTCGTGAGTTTGGTGTCCAGCATTGACCAGAGACTGGACCAAAATGTGCTGAGAAACCGACTGTCCCGATCTGAGATGATAGACTGTGGGATCCCAAAGTGCACCCACACTCGTTCAAAGAAGGGTTTAGCAGTGGCTTCTGCTGTGTGATATTCTTCTTGCGGCCATCATAATGGCCATCTTTGAGAACCTGTCGACGACACAAAAACACAGTCATTTCCATGCTTAGTGGAAGGAAGGCCTGACATGTAATCCATGGAGATGGATTCCCAAGGTCGACTAGGGGTAGGCAACGGGGTTATAGAGCCTTGCTTCTTAATGGTCGGTTTGGCAATGGCAGGCAGTACATGATCGGATGTACTTCCCAACATCCTGTCGAAGATTCGGCCAATAGAAATAGTTTTGCAGTACTGCCACTGTTTTCGCGACCCCGAAATGCCCAGCAGCCCGACTGTAGTGTGCTTCCCAAATCATCTTGGCACGCTCGCTTGAAGGAACACAGAGGTGACCGAGGTGGCATAATAGGGCATCCTGGAGGTGAAAATCTGCAACCTGCCGACCCTCCAAGAGTGTCTGGTATGTGTGGCCGAATTCTGGGTCGCTTTTGTAGAGAAGTGGCCAATCAGAAGTCTCGTGCCGCAAGAGTTGAGCACGGTGGTTAGCGCCATGATCGGTGGTCGACTGAGGCAATCTGCAACATTATTGGTGTGCCCTTTTTATACTTGATATTCAAGTGAAACTGTTGCAGGTATGTAGACCACTTCTGATGGCGATCATTCTGCAATTTCCTTGGGTCTGTATGAATTGCAGAGGTCGGTGGTCTGTGTGGATGACCGTTTCCTTCCCCAAAATGTAATGCTTCCATTGTCGGCAGGCCTGTACAATGGAATACATCTCTTTATCATAAGTGGGGTACTTCCGGACTGTGTCTGAAAGTGTTTCACTGTGATATGCCACTGGATGTCCATGTTGAGTAAGGACTGCCCCCAATAGCATAGTCAGAGGCATCTGTCTCGACCTCAAATGGTTGTTGTAAATCTGGTAACGCGAGCACTGGTGCCGTGCAGAGGCGATCCTTCAACTCCCTGAATGCCTTCTGTTGAGATTCAGACCAAAAGAATTTTGCTTTCGCCCCGCCCTTGGTGACTTGACTCAAGGGCCAAGAAATATGAGAAAATCCCAACACAAACCTGCGGTAGAAGTTGGCAAGACCTAGAAAGCTGCGGAGCTCTGTTAGAGTGGTTGGAGAGGGCCAATCCCGAATGACTTGGACCTTGGCTGGATCGACATGCACCCCCTGTTCATCAATGATGTATCCCAGATGCTGGACTCGGTCATGCCAAAAGTGCATTTCTCCAAATTGGCACATAGCTTGTGTTGCCGCAGTGTTTGGAGAAACCTGTCGGATGTGGTGGAGGTGCTCTTCCCAACTCTGGCTGAAGATCAGAATGTCATCAAGTATACTACTACAAAGGAGTTGGTGAATGGCCGCAAGATGTCATCCATTAGCTCATAAAGGTTGCAGGAGCATTCGTCAATCCGAAAGGCATGACCAACCATTCGAAGAGGCCCTCCTTGGATTTGAAGGCAGTCTTCCACACATCTGAGGGTTCAATTGGCACCTGGTGATATCCTGACTTCAGATCGATCTTGCTGAAATATTTCGCCCCCTTTAGTTGGTCTAGGAGGTCATCAATCCGCGGGATCGGGTACCTATTACGGACAGTGATCTTGTTCAGCGCCCGATAGTCAATACAGAGTCTCCACGTCCCATCCTTCTTCTGCACCAACACTATCGGGCTCCCACAGGGCGAAGAACTCGGACGGATGTGACCTTTCTGTAGGAGCTCCTGAATCTGCCTCTTGATTTCATTGTTCTCCAGAACGGAGCGCCGATAAATTGGTCCATTGGGTAGCGGCGCACCTGGGGTCAGATCAATGGAGTGCTTGACTTGACAGTGCAGAGGAACCCCTGCCGGGGAGGTGAAGATGTCTTTGTACTCCTCCACAATCTTGTCCATTTGTAGCTGCCGTGCAGAGGGACCTCGTTTGGAGGCCGCGGCCACTGTCTTCTTCTTCCCTTGAGGGCGTATCATCAGGAAAACAAATTTCCTGGTTTTGGAAATGATCTTACTGCATTGTTTTGCAGTAATCAAAGAGATGGCGGCAGGTGGTGGTACCTCTGGTATCCTGAACAACTTATTTCCCAATGTAATAATAACAGCACGGGGCCTTGATTCATACACAGCATGTCGCTTTCACAAGTATGGTTGTCCTAGTAATACATCACAAACTTCAAGGGGAGCAATGTCACACAATACCTCATCCGTGAAGGGCTTGATGTTGTATGGAAGGCGACACTGCTGGCTCACGCGAAGATCTCGCCCTTGGTAAAGCCACCCAATGGTGTATGGTTGTGGATGTGCTGTGGTCGGTAAGCCCAACCGCTTCACGACCTCTGCCGAAATGAGGTTCTTTTGACTCCCGCTATCAACAATGAACTGTATCGGGGAGCCCTTGACCCACATCTGGGAGTGGAAGAGACGCTCCTCCTCCTCTGGATCTTCGGGTTCATTTTTCTGGATCTTTGCGGTAGCAACAGTGGCGCTGGGATCCGCATCAATGATCTGCTTCCTTTTTCATACCCTTATCGGGTTCTGACTCAGAGTCGGAACATGCATCTGATTCTGAAACCTTTAGCTCAGCCACCAGTGACTGTTTGGCCCGACACTCACTTGTGTTGTGAGTGGAGCTCTTATGGAACTCGCACCATTTTCCAGTGTCCTTTCTCGGCTTCGCGGCGTTGCTCTTTGCTTGCAGCTTCAGCTGGTTGTCTTGGGCTGTCCCGCCTTGGCTTTGTCCTTTGTTCTGTGGTTTAGGGGCACCTTTCCCCTGCTTTGGATTCGCAGATCCAAAGTCTCGCTTCTTTTGTTTAAACTTCTGCTCGACTTTGACGGCATACCGGTATGCTGCGCCGAGCGAGGGGATGTTTAGGAACTGTATTTCTTCCTGGATGTACTTGTGCAGGCAGCCACGGTATTTGAGTATCAAATGTTGCTCCGAATCCTTGATACCCAACTTTGTGCGAAGGGTATGGAAAAGATTGGTGAACTCCGGGCACATCTGGTCCCTTCCCTGCCGCAGCGTGGTCCACTTTATGTATTCATCCTCATAGCTTCCGACAGGGTAGTACTGCTCCTTGATGGCATCCGGAACGAATCCCAGGTGGGTGCGGCTGAAAATAGTGAGCCAGTACTTTCATCCTTCTGCTCGCAGTAGGTTTCCCCCAGTCCTTGACGTGGGGGGCTGCTTTGAGAAGAGCAAAAACAATCTTTTCCCGACTCGAAATTTCATGAACAGAAAAATAACCCTCTAGCAGATTTAACCATTTATCTACGGCATCGGCGTCTATCTGACCCTCGAATATGGGGATTTCAAATTAACTTGTACCTTAAAGGGTGTGGCGTTTCCAGAGGAGCTGCTGGAAGCCGATCGCGCCGCTTCTGGGTAGCCGCTGAAGGATCTGCGCAAAGCTGTCCATCATCGCGTTCCGTTGTCGCTCGAGCGCTTCTTCGAGCAAGATTTTGATGGGATCTCCTGCCCCCTCGTCTTTCTTCTCGTCCGCCATGGGAGGCGGTCGGGATTTGCGAGGCTGGTCTTGCAAAGGTTCAACCAGTTCAAGCCCTAACTCCTTATATCCCGACCTTGTTGGGGACATGCAAAGAAAAACAGAGAAAAAGCAGACCGCTCTGATACCACTGATCCAGATTTAAACAGGAACGCAACAAATTACAGAGATAACCATATACACAAAGATGCAGCGGAAATAATACTTCATTTCATTAATGGAAAATACTGACATATGCTTACAAACAGAAATGGCAATAAACTAGCTAGGGCGATGGTAGCTTATCTCTGAGAAGAGATGTGATGGCTACATGCCTCTGAACTGTTCTGAACTGTATTACAATGAGGCTCGAAGGCCTACTTATTGTTGAGAAACAATGGAAAACCCTTCACATACCGAAACCTAACCTAGAAGATGAAACGCCAAATTGTGGGCCCCGTTTGGGTAAATTGGTACATCAATTTCCCGGGGTCGTAACTTTGGCATACGATCTCCGTTTGACGCGTACGATAGCTCGTTAGAAAGATCTATCCGAGTGCTACCACTTTGGGAGGCAACATAGGGCTCGGTCGCCCAGAATTCCAAAAAAAAACGTCGTTTAGGGCCTCAAAACGGCTCCGGAAGTTCAGGACCCGAAAAACTGCTAAAAATAGTAAACTGTGCTACAATTAAGGAAACTGAAAATGCTGAGAAAGACAATGGTGGGGGTCCAGGTGGACCTGGCAGGTGGCCACCAATATCCACCTGGATCATTCCTCCCCCCTTAGGAAGCAATGGTCTCCATTGCGTTGAGCTCCTCCATGAGATGAGGAAACTCTGCTGAACTTGTTCCCTGGTGAGCCACTTGCCCTGCTGAAGGAGTTGGCCTGCTTTGACAACTCGATACAGTTGGATATGCTGTTGGCGAGTGTTCTTGATCTGTGTGTCCATGATCCGATCAGTTGCAGCTTGTTCCATGCAATCGGGATTTAATTCTGTGGGTTTGAGCTGTTCTGCAATGTCGGATGTGTCTAGCAATGGTGGAAAGTATGGCCGAAGGCGGTTCACATTGAACACTGGGTGCAGGCCAAGGATGGGGGAATGCTGAGCTCAAATGCATTGTCTCCCATAGCCTTAGTAATGGTGTAAGGACCATATCGAAGTGGTCTCAATTTCCGATAGGCTCCAGTAAGGCGTTCCTTTTGCAAATGCAACCAGACTTTGTCGCCCACCTGAAACTTGTGTGGCACCCGGTGTTGATCATGTCGCTGCTTGTACTTGGCATTTGATTTCTCAAGAATGTCATGACCTGCTGGCGAATATGTTGGATGCGCTCAATGAAGCTGGTGGCCTTATCTGTTTCGGACTGGACATGAGCTGAATTCATGTGAGTAGCTGCAAGTGGCATGGCCACATCAATGGGGCATAGTGGCTGGAATCCTAAACCCACCTGAAAAGGGCTATGGCCAGTGGAGCTGTGAAGAGCTCGGTTGTAGCTGTGCTGAACATAGGGGAGGCTCTCGTCCCATGTGCGTGGATGCTTTGAGTTATACATGCGCAGAATGTGCACAATCATCCTGTTGACAACCTCTGTCTGGCCATCAGTTTGAGGATGGAAGGCTGTGGACTTCGTGAGTTTGGTGTCCAGCATTGACCAGAGACTGGACCAAAATGTGCTGAGAAACCGACTGTCCCGATCTGAGATGATAGACTGTGGGATCCCAAAGTGCACCCACACTCGTTCAAAGAAGGTTTAGCAGTGGCTTCTGCTGTGATATTCTTCTTGCAGGCCATCATAATGGCCATCTTTGAGAACCTGTCGACGACCACAAAAACACAGTCATTTCCATGCTTAGTGGAAGGAAGGCCTGACATGTAATCCATGGAGATGGATTCCAAGGTCGACTAGGGGTAGGCAACGGGGTATAGAGGCCTTGCTTCTTAATGGTCGGTTTGGCAATGGCACAGGCAGTACATGATCGGATGTACTTCCCAACATCCTGTCGAAGATTCGGCCAATAGAAATAGTTTTGCAGTACTGCCACTGTTTTCTCGACCCCGAAATGCCCAGCAGCCCGACTGTAGTGTGCTTCCCAAATCATCTTGGCACGCTCGCTTGAAGGAACACAGAGGTGACCGAGGTGGCATAATAGGGCATCCTGGAGGTGAAAATCTGCAACCTGCCGACCCTCCAAGAGTGTCTGGTATGTGTGGCGAATTCTGGGTCGCTTTTGTAGAGAAGTGGCCAATCAGAAGTCTCGTGCCCGCAAGAGTTGAGCACGGTGGTTAGCGCCATGATCGGTGGTCGACTGAGGCAATCTGCAACATTATTGGTGCTGCCCTTTTTATACTTGATATTCAAGTGAAACTGTTGCAGGTATGTAGACCACTTCTGATGGCGATCATTCTGCAATTTCCCTTGGGTCTGTATGAATTGCAGAGGTCGGTGGTCTGTGTGGATGACCGTTTCCTTCCCCAAAATGTAATGCTTCCATTGTCGGCAGGCCTGTACAATGGAATACATCTCTTTATCATAAGTGGGGTACTTCGGACTGTGTCTGAAAGTGTTTCACTGTGATATGCCACTGGATGTCCATGTTGAGTAAGGACTGCCCCAATAGCATAGTCAGAGGCATCTGTCTCGACCTCAAATGGTTGTTGTAAATCTGGTAACGCGAGCACTGGTGCCGTGCAGAGGCGATCCTTCAACTCCCTGAATGCCTTCTGTTGAGATTCAGACCAAAAGAATTTTGCTTTCGCCCCGCCCTTGTGACTTGACTCAAGGGCCAAGAAATATGAGAAAATCCCAACACAAACCGCGGTAGAAGTTGGCAAGACCTAGAAAGCTGCGGAGCTCTGTTAGAGTGGTTGGAGAGGGCCAATCCCGAATGACTTGGACCTTGGCTGGATCGACATGCACCCCCTGTTCATCAATGATGTATCCCAGATACTGGACCTCGGTCATGCCAAAAGTGCATTTCTCCAAATTGGCACATAGCTTGTGTTGCCGCAGTGTTTGGAGAACCTGTCGGATGTGGTGGAGGTGCTCTTCCAACTCTGGCTGAAGATCAGAATGTCATCCAAGTATACTACTACAAAGGAGTTGGTGAATGGCCGCAAGATGTCATCCATTAGCCTCATAAAGGTTGCAGGAGCATTCGTCAATCCGAAAGGCATGACCAACCATTCGAAGAGGCCCTCCTTGGATTTGAAGGCAGTCTTCCACACATTTGAGGGTTCAATTGGCACCTGGTGATATCCTGACTTCAGATCGATCTTGCTGAAATATTTCGCCCCCTTTAGTTGGTCTAGGAGGTCATCAATCCGTGGGATCGGGTACCTATTACGGACAGTGATCTTGTTCAGCGCCCGATAGTCAATACAGAGTCTCCACGTCCCATCCTTCTTCTGCACCAACACTATCGGGCTCCCACAGGGCGAAGAACTCGGAACGGATGTGACCTTTCTGTAGGAGCTCCTGAATCTGCCTCTTGATTTCATTGTTCTCCAGAACGGAGCGCCGATAAATTGGTCCACTGGGTAGCGGCGCACCTGGGGTCAGATCAATGGAGTGCTTGACTTGACAGTGCAGAGGAACCCCTGCCGGGGAGGTGAAGATGTCTTTGTACTCCTCCACAATCTTGTCCATTTGTAGCTGCCGTGCAGAGGGACCTCGTTTGGAGGCCGCGGCCACTGTCTTCTTCCCTTGAGGGCGTATCATCAGGAAAACAAATTTCCTGGTTTTGGAAATGATCTTACTGCATTGTTTTGCAGTAATCAAAGAGATGGCGGCAGGTGGTGGTACCTCTGGTATCCTGAACAACTTATTTCCCAATGTAATAATAACAGCACGGGGCCTTGATTCATACACAGCATGTCGCTTCCACAAGTATGGTTGTCCTAGTAATACATCACAAACTTCAAGGGGAGCAATGTCACACAATACCTCATCCGTGAAGGGCTTGATGTTGTATGGAAGGCGACACTGCTGGCTCACGCGAAGATCTCGCCCTTGGTAAAGCCACCCAATGGTGTATGGTTGTGGATGTGCTGTGGTCGGTAAGCCCAACCGCTTCACGACCTCTGCCGAAATGAGGTTCTTTTGACTCCCGCTATCAACAATGAACTGTATCGGGGAGCCCTTGACCCACATCTGGGAGTGGAAGAGACGCTCCTCCTCCTCTGGATCTTCGGGTTCATTTTCTGGATCTTTGCGGTAGCAACAGTGGCGCTGGGATCCGCATCAATGATCTGCTTCCCTTTTTCATACCCTTATCGGGTTCTGACTCAGAGTCGGAACATGCATCTGATTCTGAAACCTTTAGCTCAGCCACCAGTGACTGTTTGGCCCGACACTCACTTGTGTTGTGAGTGGAGCTCTTATGGAACTCGCACCATTTTCCAGTGTCCTTTCTTGGCTTCGCGGCGTTGCTCTTTGCTTGCAGCTTCAGCTGGTTGTCTTGGGCTGTCCCGCCTTGGCTTTGTCCTTTGTTCTGTGGTTTAGGGGCACCTTTCCCCTGCTTTGGATTCGCAGATCCAAAGTCTCGCTTCTTTTGTTTAAACTTCTGCTCGACTTTGACGGCATAACGGTATGCTGCGCCGAGCGAGGGGATGTTTAGGAACTGTATTTCTTCCTGGATGTACTTGTGCAGGCAGCCACGGTATTTGAGTATCAAATGTTGTGCTCCGAATCCTTGATACCCAACTTTGTGCGAAGGGTATGGAAAAGATTGGTGAACTCCGGCACATCTTGGTCCCTTCCCTGCCGCAGCGTGGTCCACTTTATGTATTCATCCTCATAGCTTCCGACAGGGTAGTACTGCTCCTTGATGGCATCCCGGAACGAATCCCAGGTGGGTGCGGCTGAAAATAGTGAGCCAGTACTTTCATCCTTCTGCTCGCAGTAGGTTTCCCACCAGTCCTTGACGTGGGGGCTGCTTTGAGAAGAGCAAAAACAATCTTTTCCCGACTCGAAAATTCATGAACAGAAAAATAAACCCTCTAGCAGATTTAACCATTTATCTACGGCATCGGCGTCTATCTGACCCTCGAATATGGGGATTTCAAAATTAACTTGTACCTTAAAGGGTGTGGCGTTTCCAGAGGAGCTGCTGGAAGCCGATGCGCCGCTTCTGGGTAGCCGCTGAAGGATCTGCGCAAAGCTGTCCATCATCGCGTTCCGTTGTCGCTCGAGCGCTTCTTCGAGCAAGATTTTGATGGGATCTCTGCCCCCTCGTCTTTCTTCTCGTCCGCCATGGGAGGCGGTCGGGATTTGCGAGGCTGGTCTTGCAAAGGTTCAACCAGTTCAAGCCCTAACTCCTTATATCCCGACCTTGTTGGGGACATGCAAAGAAAAACAGAGAAAAAGCAGACCGCTCTGATACCACTGATCCAGATTTAAACAGGAACGCAACAAATCACAGAGATAACCATATACACAAAGATGCAGGCGGAAATAATACTTCATTTCATTAATGGAAAATACTGACATATGCTTACAAACAGAAATGGCAATAAACTAGCTAGGGCGATGGTAGCTTATCTCTGAGAAGAGATGTGATGGCTACATGCCTCTGAACTGTTCTGAACTGTATTACAATGAGGCTCGAAGGCCTATTTATTGTTGAGAAACAATGGAAAACCCTTCACATACCGAAACCTAACCCTAGAAGATGAAACGCCAAATTGTGGGCCCCGTTTGGGTAAATTGGTACATCAATTTCCCGGGTCGTAACTTTGGCATACGATCTCCGTTTGACGCGTACGATAGCTCGTTAGAAAGATCTATCCGAGTGCTACCACTTTGGGAGGCAACATAGGGCTCGGTTGGCCCAGAATTCCAAAAAAACGTCGTTTAGGGCCTCAAAACGGCTCCGGAAGTTCAGGACCGAAAAACTGCTAAAAATAGTAAACTGTGCTACAATTAAGGAAACTGAAAATGCTGAGAAAGACAATGGTGGGGGTCCAGGTGGCCCGCAGGTGGCCACCAATATCCACCTGGATCATTCCTCCCCCCTTAGGAAGCAATGGTCCCCATTGCGTTGAGCTCCTCCATGAGATGAGGAAACCTCTGCTGAACTTGTTCCCTGGTGAGCCACTTGCCCTGCTGAAGGAGTTGGCCTGCTTTGACAACTCGATACAGTTGGATATGCTGTTGGCGAGTGTTCTTGATCTGTGTGTCCATGATCCGATCAGTTGCAGCTTGTTCCATGCAATCGGGATTTAATTCTGTGGGTTTGAGCTGTTCTGCAATGTCGGATGTGTCTAGCAATGGTGGAAAGTATGGCCGAAGGCGGTCCACATTGAACACTGGGTGCAGGCCAAGGAATGGGGGAATGCTGAGCTCAAATGCATTGTCTCCCATAGCCTTAGTAATGGTGTAAGGACCATATCGAAGTGGTCTCAATTTCCGATAGGCTCCAGTAAGGCGTTCCTTTTGCAAATGCAACCAGACTTTGTCGCCCACCTGAAACTTGTGTGGCACCGGTGTTGATCATGTCGCTGCTTGTACTTGGCATTTGATTTCTCAAGAATGTCATGGACCTGCTGGCGAATATGTTGGATGCGCTCAATGAAGCTGGTGGCCTTATCTGTTTCGGACTGGACATGAGCTGAATTCATGTGAGTAGCTGCAAGTGGCATGGCCACATCAATGGGGCATAGTGGCTGGAATCCTAAACCCACCTGAAAAGGGCTATGGCCAGTGGAGCTGTGAAGAGCTCGGTTGTAGCTGTGCTGAACATAGGGGAGGCTCTCGTCCCATGTGCGTGGATGCTTTGAGTTATACATGCGCAGAATGTGCACAATCATCCTGTTGACAACCTCTGTCTGGCCATCAGTTTGAGGATGGAAGGCTGTGGACTTCGTGAGTTTGGTGTCCAGCATTGACCAGAGACTGGACCAAAATGTGCTGAGAAACCGACTGTCCCGATCTGAGATGATAGACTGTGGGATCCCAAAGTGCACCCACACTCGTTCAAAGAAGGGTTTAGCAGTGGCTTCTGCTGTGATATTCTTCTTGCGGGCCATCATAATGGCCATCTTTGAGAACCTGTCGACGACCACAAAAACACAGTCATTTCCATGCTTAGTGGAAGGAAGGCCTGACATGTAATCCATGGAGATGGATTCCCAAGGTCGACTAGGGGTAGGCAACGGGTATAGAGGCCTTGCTTCTTAATGGTCGGTTTGGCAATGGCACAGGCAGTACATGATCGGATGTACTTCCCAACATCCTGTCGAAGATTCGGCCAATAGAAATAGTTTTGCAGTACTGCCACTGTTTTCGCGACCCCGAAATGCCCAGCAGCCCGACTGTAGTGTGCTTCCCAAATCATCTTGGCACGCTCGCTTGAAGGAACACAGAGGTGACCGAGGTGGCATAATAGGGCATCCTGGAGGTGAAAATCTGCAACCTGCCGACCCTCCAAGAGTGTCTGGTATGTGTGGCCGAATTCTGGGTCGCTTTTGTAGAGAAGTGGCCAATCAGAAGTCTCGTGCCGCAAGAGTTGAGCACGGTGGTTAGCGCCATGATCGGTGGTCGACTGAGGCAATCTGCAACATTATTGGTGCTGCCCTTTTTATACTTGATATTCAAGTGAAACTGTTGCAGGTATGTAGACCACTTCTGATGGCGATCATTCTGCAATTTCCCTTGGGTCTGTATGAATTGCAGAGGTCGGTGGTCTGTGTGGATGACCGTTTCCTTCCCCAAAATGTAATGCTTCCATTGTCGGCAGGCCTGTACAATGGAATACATCTCTTTATCATAAGTGGGGTACTTCCGGACTGTGTCTGAAAGTGTTTCACTGTGATATGCCACTGGATGTCCATGTTGAGTAAGGACTGCCCCAATAGCATAGTCAGAGGCATCTGTCTCGACCTCAAATGGTTGTTGTAAATCTGGTAACGCGAGCACTGGTGCCGTGCAGAGGCGATCCTTCAACTCCCTGAATGCCTTCTGTTGAGATTCAGACCAAAAGAATTTTGCTTTCGCCCCGCCCTTGGTGACTTGACTCAAGGGCCAAGAAATATGAGAAAATCCCAACACAAACCTGCGGTAGAAGTTGGCAAGACCTAGAAAGCTGCGGAGCTCTGTTAGAGTGGTTGGAGAGGGCCAATCCCGAATGACTTGGACCTTGGCTGGATCGACATGCACCCCCTGTTCATCAATGATGTATCCCAGATACTGGACCTCGGTCATGCCAAAAGTGCATTTCTCCAAATTGGCACATAGCTTGTGTTGCCGCAGTGTTTGGAGAACCTGTCGGATGTGGTGGAGGTGCTCTTCCCAACTCTGGCTGAAGATCAGAATGTCATCCAAGTATACTACTACAAAGGAGTTGGTGAATGGCCGCAAGATGTCATCCATTAGCCTCATAAAGGTTGCAGGAGCATTCGTCAATCCGAAAGGCATGACCAACCATTCGAAGAGGCCCTCCTTGGATTTGAAGGCAGTCTTCCACACATCTGAGGGTTCAATTGGCACCTGGTGATATCCTGACTTCAGATCGATCTTGCTGAAATATTTCGCCCCCTTTAGTTGGTCTAGGAGGTCATCAATCCGCGGGATCGGGTACCTATTACGGACAGTGATCTTGTTCAGCGCCCGATAGTCAATACAGAGTCTCCACGTCCCATCCTTCTTCTGCACCAACACTATCGGGCTCCCACAGGGCGAAGAACTCGGACGGATGTGACCTTTCTGTAGGAGCTCCTGAATCTGCCTCTTGATTTCATTGTTCTCCAGAACGGAGCGCCGATAAATTGGTCCATTGGGTAGCGGCGCACCTGGGGTCAGATCAATGGAGTGCTTGACTTGACAGTGCAGAGGAACCCCTGCCGGGGAGGTGAAGATGTCTTTGTACTCCTCCACAATCTTGTCCATTTGTAGCTGCCGTGCAGAGGGACCTCGTTTGGAGGCCGCGGCCACTGTCTTCTTCTTCCCTTGAGGGCGTATCATCAGGAAAACAAATTTCCTGGTTTTGGAAATGATCTTACTGCATTGTTTTGCAGTAATCAAAGAGATGGCGGCAGGTGGTGGTACCTCTGGTATCCTGAACAACTTATTTCCCAATGTAATAATAACAGCACGGGGCCTTGATTCATACACAGCATGTCGCTTCCACAAGTATGGTTGTCCTAGTAATACATCACAAACTTCAAGGGGAGCAATGTCACACAATACCTCATCCGTGAAGGGCTTGATGTTGTATGGAAGGCGACACTGCTGGCTCACGCGAAGATCTCGCCCTTGGTAAAGCCACCCAATGGTGTATGGTTGTGGATGTGCTGTGGTCGGTAAGCCCAACCGCTTCACGACCTCTGCCGAAATGAGGTTCTTTTGACTCCCGCTATCAACAATGAACTGTATCGGGGAGCCCTTGACCCACATCTGGGAGTGGAAGAGACGCTCCTCCTCCTCTGGATCTTCGGGTTCATTTTTCTGGATCTTTGCGGTAGCAACAGTGGCGCTGGGATCCGCATCAATGATCTGCTTCCCTTTTTCATACCCCTTATCGGGTTCTGACTCAGAGTCGGAACATGCATCTGATTCTGAAACCTTTAGCTCAGCCACCAGTGACTGTTTGGCCCGACACTCACTTGTGTTGTGAGTGGAGCTCTTATGGAACTCGCACCATTTTCCAGTGTCCTTTCTCGGCTTCGCGGCGTTGCTCTTTGCTTGCAGCTTCAGCTGGTTGTCTTGGGCTGTCCCGCCTTGGCTTTGTCCTTTGTTCTGTGGTTTAGGGGCACCTTTCCCCTGCTTTGGATTCGCAGATCCAAAGTCTCGCTTCTTTTGTTTAAACTTCTGCTCGACTTTGACGGCATACCGGTATGCTGCGCCGAGCGAGGGGATGTTTAGGAACTGTATTTCTTCCTGGATGTACTTGTGCAGGCAGCCACGGTATTTGAGTATCAAATGTTGCTCCGAATCCTTGATACCCAACTTTGTGCGAAGGGTATGGAAAAGATTGGTGAACTCCGGCACATCTTGGTCCCTTCCCTGCCGCAGCGTGGTCCACTTTATGTATTCATCCTCATAGCTTCCGACAGGGTAGTACTGCTCCTTGATGGCATCCCGGAACGAATCCCAGGTGGGTGCGGCTGAAAATAGTGAGCCAGTACTTTCATCCTTCTGCTCGCAGTAGGTTTCCCACCAGTCCTTGACGTGGGGGGCTGCTTTGAGAAGAGCAAAAACAATCTTTTCCCGACTCGAAAATTCATGAACAGAAAAATAACCCTCTAGCAGATTTAACCATTTATCTACGGCATCGGCGTCTATCTGACCCTCGAATATGGGGATTTCAAAATTAACTTGTACCTTAAAGGGTGTGGCGTTTCCAGAGGAGCTGCTGGAAGCCGATGCGCCGCTTCTGGGTAGCCGCTGAAGGATCTGCGCAAAGCTGTCCATCATCGCGTTCCGTTGTCGCTCGAGCGCTTCTTCGAGCAAGATTTTGATGGGATCTCCTGCCCCCTCGTCTTTCTTCTCGTCCGCCATGGGAGGCCGTCGGGATTTGCGAGGCTGGTCTTGCAAAGGTTCAACCAGTTCAAGCCCTAACTCCTTATATCCCGACCTTGTTGGGGACATGCAAAGAAAAACAGAGAAAAAGCAGACCGCTCTGATACCACTGATCCAGATTTAAACAGGAACGCAACAAATTACAGAGATAACCATATACACAAAGATGCAGCGGAAATAATACTTCATTTCATTAATGGAAAATACTGACATATGCTTACAAACAGAAATGGCAATAAACTAGCTAGGGCGATGGTAGCTTATCTCTGAGAAGAGATGTGATGGCTACATGCCTCTGAACTGTTCTGAACTGTATTACAATGAGGCTCGAAGGCCTATTTATTGTTGAGAAACAATGGAAAACCCTTCACATACCGAAACCTAACCCTAGAAGATGAAACGCCAAATTGTGGGCCCCGTTTGGGTAAATTGGTACATCAATTTCCCGGGGTCGTAACTTTGGCATACGATCTCCGTTTGACGCGTACGATAGCTCGTTAGAAAGATCTATCCGAGTGCTACCACTTTGGGAGGCAACATAGGGCTCGGTCGCCCCAGAATTCCAAAAAAACGTCGTTTAGGGCCTCAAAACGGCTCCGGAAGTTCAGGACCCGAAAAACTGCTAAAAATAGTAAACTGTGCTACAATTAAGGAAACTGAAAATGCTGAGAAAGACAATGGTGGGGGTCCAGGTGGACCCGGCAGGTGGCCACCAATATCCACCTGGATCATTCCTCCCCCCTTAGGAAGCAATGGTCCCCATTGCGTTGAGCTCCTCCATGAGATGAGGAAACCTCTGCTGAACTTGTTCCCTGGTGAGCCACTTGCCCTGCTGAAGGAGTTGGCCTGCTTTGACAACTCGATACAGTTGGATATGCTGTTGGCGAGTGTTCTTGATCTGTGTGTCCATGATCCGATCAGTTGCAGCTTGTTCCATGCAATCGGGATTTAATTCTGTGGGTTTGAGCTGTTCTGCAATGTCGGATGTGTCTAGCAATGGTGGAAAGTATGGCCGAAGGCGGTCCACATTGAACACTGGGTGCAGGCCAAGGAATGGGGGAATGCTGAGCTCAAATGCATTGTCTCCCATAGCCTTAGTAATGGTGTAAGGACCATATCGAAGTGGTCTCAATTTCCGATAGGCTCCAGTAAGGCGTTCCTTTTGCAAATGCAACCAGACTTTGTCGCCCACCTGAAACTTGTGTGGCACCCGGTGTTGATCATGTCGCTGCTTGTACTTGGCATTTGATTTCTCAAGAATGTCATGGACCTGCTGGCGAATATGTTGGATGCGCTCAATGAAGCTGGTGGCCTTATCTGTTTCGGACTGGACATGAGCTGAATTCATGTGAGTAGCTGCAAGTGGCATGGCCACATCAATGGGGCATAGTGGCTGGAATCCTAAACCCACCTGAAAAGGGCTATGGCCAGTGGAGCTGTGAAGAGCTCGGTTGTAGCTGTGCTGAACATAGGGGAGGCTCTCGTCCCATGTGCGTGGATGCTTTGAGTTATACATGCGCAGAATGTGCACAATCATCCTGTTGACAACCTCTGTCTGGCCATCAGTTTGAGGATGGAAGGCTGTGGACTTCGTGAGTTTGGTGTCCAGCATTGACCAGAGACTGGACCAAAATGTGCTGAGAAACCGACTGTCCCGATCTGAGATGATAGACTGTGGGATCCCAAAGTGCACCCACACTCGTTCAAAGAAGAGTTTAGCAGTGGCTTCTGCTGTGATATTCTTCTTGCAGGCCATCATAATGGCCATCTTTGAGAACCTGTCGACGACCACAAAAACACAGTCATTTCCATGCTTAGTGGAAGGAAGGCCTGACATGTAATCCATGGAGATGGATTCCCAAGGTCGACTAGGGGTAGGCAACGGGGTATAGAGGCCTTGCTTCTTAATGGTCGGTTTGGCAATGGCACAGGCAGTACATGATCGGATGTACTTCCCAACATCCTGTCGAAGATTCGGCCAATAGAAATAGTTTTGCAGTACTGCCACTGTTTTCTCGACCCCGAAATGCCCAGCAGCCCGACTGTAGTGTGCTTCCCAAATCATCTTGGCACGCTCGCTTGAAGGAACACAAAGGTGACCGAGGTGGCATAATAGGGCATCCTGGAGGTGAAAATCTGCAACCTGCCGACCCTCCAAGAGTGTCTGGTATGTGTGGCCGAATTCTGGGTCGCTTTTGTAGAGAAGTGGCCAATCAGAAGTCTCGTGCCCGCAAGAGTTGAGCACGGTGGTTAGCGCCATGATCGGTGGTCGACTGAGGCAATCTGCAACATTATTGGTGCTGCCCTTTTTATACTTGATATTCAAGTGAAACTGTTGCAGGTATGTAGACCACTTCTGATGGCGATCATTCTGCAATTTCCCTTGGGTCTGTATGAATTGCAGAGGTCGGTGGTCTGTGTGGATGACCGTTTCCTTCCCCAAAATGTAATGCTTCCATTGTCGGCAGGCCTGTACAATGGAATACATCTCTTTATCATAAGTGGGGTACTTCCGGACTGTGTCTGAAAGTGTTTCACTGTGATATGCCACTGGATGTCCATGTTGAGTAAGGACTGCCCCAATAGCATAGTCAGAGGCATCTGTCTCGACCTCAAATGGTTGTTGTAAATCTGGTAACGCGAGCACTGGTGCCGTGCAGAGGCGATCCTTCAACTCCCTGAATGCCTTCTGTTGAGATTCAGACCAAAAGAATTTTGCTTTCGCCCCGCCCTTGGTGACTTGACTCAAGGGCCAAGAAATATGAGAAAATCCCAACACAAACCTGCGGTAGAAGTTGGCAAGACCTAGAAAGCTGCGGAGCTCTGTTAGAGTGGTTGGAGAGGGCCAATCCCGAATGACTTGGACCTTGGCTGGATCGACATGCACCCCCTGTTCATCAATGATGTATCCCAGATACTGGACCTCGGTCATGCCAAAAGTGCATTTCTCCAAATTGGCACATAGCTTGTGTTGCCGCAGTGTTTGGAGAACCTGTCGGATGTGGTGGAGGTGCTCTTCCCAACTCTGGCTGAAGATCAGAATGTCATCCAAGTATACTACTACAAAGGAGTTGGTGAATGGCCGCAAGATGTCATCCATTAGCCTCATAAAGGTTGCAGGAGCATTCGTCAATCCGAAAGGCATGACCAACCATTCGAAGAGGCCCTCCTTGGATTTGAAGGCAGTCTTCCACACATCTGAGGGTTCAATTGGTACCTGGTGATATCCTGACTTCAGATCGATCTTGCTGAAATATTTCGCCCCCTTTAGTTGGTCTAGGAGGTCATCAATCCGCGGGATCGGGTACCTATTACGGACAGTGATCTTGTTCAGCGCCCGATAGTCAATACAGAGTCTCCACGTCCCATCCTTCTTCTGTACCAACACTATCGGGCTCCCACAGGGCGAAGAACTCGGACGGATGTGACCTTTCTGTAGGAGCTCCTGAATCTGCCTCTTGATTTCATTGTTCTCCAGAACGGAGCGCCGATAAATTGGTCCATTGGGTAGCGGCGCACCTGGGGTCAGATCAATGGAGTGCTTGACTTGACAGTGCAGAGGAACCCCTGCCGGGGAGGTGAAGATGTCTTTGTACTCCTCCACAATCTTGTCCATTTGTAGCTGCCGTGCAGAGGGACCTCGTTTGGAGGCCGCGGCCACTGTCTTCTTCTTCCCTTGAGGGCGTATCATCAGGAAAACAAATTTCCTGGTTTTGGAAATGATCTTACTGCATTGTTTTGCAGTAATCAAAGAGATGGCGGCAGGTGGTGGTACCTCTGGTATCCTGAACAACTTATTTCCCAATGTAATAATAACAGCACGGGGCCTTGATTCATACACAGCATGTCGCTTCCACAAGTATGGTTGTCCTAGTAATACATCACAAACTTCAAGGGGAGCAATGTCACACAATACCTCATCCGTGAAGGGCTTGATGTTGTATGGAAGGCGACACTGCTGGCTCACGCGAAGATCTCGCCCTTGGTAAAGCCACCCAATGGTGTATGGTTGTGGATGTGCTGTGGTCGGTAAGCCCAACCGCTTCACGACCTCTGCCGAAATGAGGTTCTTTTGACTCCCGCTATCAACAATGAACTGTATCGGGGAGCCCTTGACCCACATCTGGGAGTGGAAGAGACGCTCCTCCTCCTCTGGATCTTCGGGTTCATTTTTCTGGATCTTTGCGGTAGCAACAGTGGCGCTGGGATCCGCATCAATGATCTGCTTCCCTTTTTCATACCCCTTATCGGGTTCTGACTCAGAGTCGGAACATGCATCTGATTCTGAAACCTTTAGCTCAGCCACCAGTGACTGTTTGGCCCGACACTCACTTGTGTTGTGAGTGGAGCTCTTATGGAACTCGCACCATTTTCCAGTGTCCTTTCTCGGCTTCGCGGCGTTGCTCTTTGCTTGCAGCTTCAGCTGGTTGTCTTGGGCTGTCCCGCCTTGGCTTTGTCCTTTGTTCTGTGGTTTAGGGGCACCTTTCCCCTGCTTTGGATTCGCAGATCCAAAGTCTCGCTTCTTTTGTTTAAACTTCTGCTCGACTTTGACGGCATACCGGTATGCTGCGCCGAGCGAGGGGATGTTTAGGAACTGTATTTCTTCCTGGATGTACTTGTGCAGGCAGCCACGGTATTTGAGTATCAAATGTTGCTCCGAATCCTTGATACCCAACTTTGTGCGAAGGGTATGGAAAAGATTGGTGAACTCCGGCACATCTTGGTCCCTTCCCTGCCGCAGCGTGGTCCACTTTATGTATTCATCCTCATAGCTTCCGACAGGGTAGTACTGCTCCTTGATGGCATCCCGGAACGAATCCCAGGTGGGTGCGGCTGAAAATAGTGAGCCAGTACTTTCATCCTTCTGCTCGCAGTAGGTTTCCCACCAGTCCTTGACGTGGGGGGCTGCTTTGAGAAGAGCAAAAACAATCTTTTCCCGACTCGAAAATTCATGAACAGAAAAATAACCCTCTAGCAGATTTAACCATTTATCTACGGCATCGGCGTCTATCTGACCCTCGAATATGGGGATTTCAAAATTAACTTGTACCTTAAAGGGTGTGGCGTTTCCAGAGGAGCTGCTGGAAGCCGATGCGCCGCTTCTGGGTAGCCGCTGAAGGATCTGCGCAAAGCTGTCCATCATCGCGTTCCGTTGTCGCTCGAGCGCTTCTTCGAGCAAGATTTTGATGGGATCTCCTGCCCCCTCGTCTTTCTTCTCGTCCGCCATGGGAGGCCGTCGGGATTTGCGAGGCTGGTCTTGCAAAGGTTCAACCAGTTCAAGCCCTAACTCCTTATATCCCGACCTTGTTGGGGACATGCAAAGAAAAACAGAGAAAAAGCAGACCGCTCTGATACCACTGATCCAGATTTAAACAGGAACGCAACAAATTACAGAGATAACCATATACACAAAGATGCAGCGGAAATAATACTTCATTTCATTAATGGAAAATACTGACATATGCTTACAAACAGAAATGGCAATAAACTAGCTAGGGCGATGGTAGCTTATCTCTGAGAAGAGATGTGATGGCTACATGCCTCTGAACTGTTCTGAACTGTATTACAATGAGGCTCGAAGGCCTATTTATTGTTGAGAAACAATGGAAAACCCTTCACATACCGAAACCTAACCCTAGAAGATGAAACGCCAAATTGTGGGCCCCGTTTGGGTAAATTGGTACATCAATTTCCCGGGGTCGTAACTTTGGCATACGATCTCCGTTTGACGCGTACGATAGCTCGTTAGAAAGATCTATCCGAGTACTACCACTTTGGGAGGCAACATAGGGCTCGGTCGCCCCAGAATTCCAAAAAAACGTCGTTTAGGGCCTCAAAACGGCTCCGGAAGTTCAGGACCCGAAAAACTGCTAAAAATAGTAAACTGTGCTACAATTAAGGAAACTGAAAATGCTGAGAAAGACAATGGTGGGGGTCCAGGTGGACCCGGCAGGTGGCCACCAATATCCACCTGGATCATTCCTCCCCCCTTAGGAAGCAATGGT
This sequence comes from Pinus tabuliformis, assembly GCA_031772625.1. Lineage (NCBI taxonomy): Eukaryota > Viridiplantae > Streptophyta > Pinopsida > Pinales > Pinaceae > Pinus > Pinus tabuliformis. Next base: position 625,940,714 of record CM062811.1, read on the forward strand.
CCCCATTGCGTTGAGCTCCTCCATGAGATGAGGAAACCTCTGCTGAACTTGTTCCCTGGTGAGCCACTTGCCCTGCTGAAGGAGTTGGCCTGCTTTGACAACTCGATACAGTTGGATATGCTGTTGGCGAGTGTTCTTGATCTGTGTGTCCATGATCCGATCAGTTGCAGCTTGTTCCATGCAATCTGGATTTAATTCTGTGGGTTTGAGCTGTTCTGCAATGTCGGATGTGTCTAGCAATGGTGGAAAGTATGGCCGAAGGCGGTCCACATTGAACACTGGGTGCAGGCCAAGGAATGGGGGAATGCTGAGCTCAAATGCATTGTCTCCCATAGCCTTAGTAATGGTGTAAGGACCATATCGAAGTGGTCTCAATTTCCGATAGGCTCCAGTAAGGCGTTCCTTTTGCAAATGCAACCAGACTTTGTCGCCCACCTGAAACTTGTGTGGCACCCGGTGTTGATCATGTCGCTGCTTGTACTTGGCATTTGATTTCTCAAGAATGTCATGGACCTGCTGGCGAATATGTTGGATGCGCTCAATGAAGCTGGTGGCCTTATCTGTTTCGGACTGGACATGAGCTGAATTCATGTGAGTAGCTGCAAGTGGCATGGCCACATCAATGGGGCATAGTGGCTGGAATCCTAAACCCACCTGAAAAGGGCTATGGCCAGTGGAGCTGTGAAGAGCTCGGTTGTAGCTGTGCTGAACATAGGGGAGGCTCTCGTCCCATGTGCGTGGATGCTTTGAGTTATACATGCGCAGAATGTGCACAATCATCCTGTTGACAACCTCTGTCTGGCCATCAGTTTGAGGATGGAAGGCTGTGGACTTCGTGAGTTTGGTGTCCAGCATTGACCAGAGACTGGACCAAAATGTGCTGAGAAACCGACTGTCCCGATCTGAGATGATAGACTGTGGGATCCCAAAGTGCACCCACACTCGTTCAAAGAAGAGTTTAGCAGTGGCTTCTGCTGTGATATTCTTCTTGCAGGCCATCATAATGGCCATCTTTGAGAACCTGTCGACGACCACAAAAACACAGTCATTTCCATGCTTAGTGGAAGGAAGGCCTGACATGTAATCCATGGAGATGGATTCCCAAGGTCGACTAGGGGTAGGCAACGGGGTATAGAGGCCTTGCTTCTTAATGGTCGGTTTGGCAATGGCACAGGCAGTACATGATCGGATGTACTTCCCAACATCCTGTCGAAGATTCGGCCAATAGAAATAGTTTTGCAGTACTGCCACTGTTTTCTCGACCCCGAAATGCCCAGCAGCCCGACTGTAGTGTGCTTCCCAAATCATCTTGGCACGCTCGCTTGAAGGAACACAGAGGTGACCGAGGTGGCATAATAGGGCATCCTGGAGGTGAAAATCTGCAACCTGCCGACCCTCCAAGAGTGTCTGGTATGTGTGGCCGAATTCTGGGTCGCTTTTGTAGAGAAGTGGCCAATCAGAAGTCTCGTGCCCGCAAGAGTTGAGCACGGTGGTTAGCGCCATGATCGGTGGTCGACTGAGGCAATCTGCAACATTATTGGTGCTGCCCTTTTTATACTTGATATTCAAGTGAAACTGTTGCAGGTATGTAGACCACTTCTGATGGCGATCATTCTGCAATTTCCCTTGGGTCTGTATGAATTGCAGAGGTCGGTGGTCTGTGTGGATGACCGTTTCCTTCCCCAAAATGTAATGCTTCCATTGTCGGCAGGCCTGTACAATGGAATACATCTCTTTATCATAAGTGGGGTACTTCCGGACTGTGTCTGAAAGTGTTTCACTGTGATATGCCACTGGATGTCCATGTTGAGTAAGGACTGCCCCAATAGCATAGTCAGAGGCATCTGTCTCGACCTCAAATGGTTGTTGTAAATCTGGTAACGCGAGCACTGGTGCCGTGCAGAGGCGATCCTTCAACTCCCTGAATGCCTTCTGTTGAGATTCAGACCAAAAGAATTTTGCTTTCGCCCCGCCCTTGGTGACTTGACTCAAGGGCCAAGAAATATGAGAAAATCCCAACACAAACCTGCGGTAGAAGTTGGCAAGACCTAGAAAGCTGCGGAGCTCTGTTAGAGTGGTTGGAGAGGGCCAATCCCGAATGACTTGGACCTTGGCTGGATCGACATGCACCCCCTGTTCATCAATGATGTATCCCAGATACTGGACCTCGGTCATGCCAAAAGTGCATTTCTCCAAATTGGCACATAGCTTGTGTTGCCGCAGTGTTTGGAGAACCTGTCGGATGTGGTGGAGGTGCTCTTCCCAACTCTGGCTGAAGATCAGAATGTCATCCAAGTATACTACTACAAAGGAGTTGGTGAATGGCCGCAAGATGTCATCCATTAGCCTCATAAAGGTTGCAGGAGCATTCGTCAATCCGAAAGGCATGACCAACCATTCGAAGAGGCCCTCCTTGGATTTGAAGGCAGTCTTCCACACATCTGAGGGTTCAATTGGTACCTGGTGATATCCTGACTTCAGATCGATCTTGCTGAAATATTTCGCCCCCTTTAGTTGGTCTAGGAGGTCATCAATCCGCGGGATCGGGTACCTATTACGGACAGTGATCTTGTTCAGCGCCCGATAGTCAATACAGAGTCTCCACGTCCCATCCTTCTTCTGTACCAACACTATCGGGCTCCCACAGGGCGAAGAACTCGGACGGATGTGACCTTTCTGTAGGAGCTCCTGAATCTGCCTCTTGATTTCATTGTTCTCCAGAACGGAGCGCCGATAAATTGGTCCATTGGGTAGCGGCGCACCTGGGGTCAGATCAATGGAGTGCTTGACTTGACAGTGCAGAGGAACCCCTGCCGGGGAGGTGAAGATGTCTTTGTACTCCTCCACAATCTTGTCCATTTGTAGCTGCCGTGCAGAGGGACCTCGTTTGGAGGCCGCGGCCACTGTCTTCTTCTTCCCTTGAGGGCGTATCATCAGGAAAACAAATTTCCTGGTTTTGGAAATGATCTTACTGCATTGTTTTGCAGTAATCAAAGAGATGGCGGCAGGTGGTGGTACCTCTGGTATCCTGAACAACTTATTTCCCAATGTAATAATAACAGCACGGGGCCTTGATTCATACACAGCATGTCGCTTCCACAAGTATGGTTGTCCTAGTAATACATCACAAACTTCAAGGGGAGCAATGTCACACAATACCTCATCCGTGAAGGGCTTGATGTTGTATGGAAGGCGACACTGCTGGCTCACGCGAAGATCTCGCCCTTGGTAAAGCCACCCAATGGTGTATGGTTGTGGATGTGCTGTGGTCGGTAAGCCCAACCGCTTCACGACCTCTGCCGAAATGAGGTTCTTTTGACTCCCGCTATCAACAATGAACTGTATCGGGGAGCCCTTGACCCACATCTGGGAGTGGAAGAGACGCTCCTCCTCCTCTGGATCTTCGGGTTCATTTTTCTGGATCTTTGCGGTAGCAACAGTGGCGCTGGGATCCGCATCAATGATCTGCTTCCCTTTTTCATACCCCTTATCGGGTTCTGACTCAGAGTCGGAACATGCATCTGATTCTGAAACCTTTAGCTCAGCCACCAGTGACTGTTTGGCCCGACACTCACTTGTGTTGTGAGTGGAGCTCTTATGGAACTCGCACCATTTTCCAGTGTCCTTTCTCGGCTTCGCGGCGTTGCTCTTTGCTTGCAGCTTCAGCTGGTTGTCTTGGGCTGTCCCGCCTTGGCTTTGTCCTTTGTTCTGTGGTTTAGGGGCACCTTTCCCCTGCTTTGGATTCGCAGATCCAAAGTCTCGCTTCTTTTGTTTAAACTTCTGCTCGACTTTGACGGCATACCGGTATGCTGCGCCGAGCGAGGGGATGTTTAGGAACTGTATTTCTTCCTGGATGTACTTGTGCAGGCAGCCACGGTATTTGAGTATCAAATGTTGCTCCGAATCCTTGATACCCAACTTTGTGCGAAGGGTATGGAAAAGATTGGTGAACTCCGGCACATCTTGGTCCCTTCCCTGCCGCAGCGTGGTCCACTTTATGTATTCATCCTCATAGCTTCCGACAGGGTAGTACTGCTCCTTGATGGCATCCCGGAACGAATCCCAGGTGGGTGCGGCTGAAAATAGTGAGCCAGTACTTTCATCCTTCTGCTCGCAGTAGGTTTCCCACCAGTCCTTGACGTGGGGGGCTGCTTTGAGAAGAGCAAAAACAATCTTTTCCCGACTCGAAAATTCATGAACAGAAAAATAACCCTCTAGCAGATTTAACCATTTATCTACGGCATTGGCGTCTATCTGACCCTCGAATATGGGGATTTCAAAATTAACTTGTACCTTAAAGGGTGTGGCGTTTCCAGAGGAGCTGCTGGAAGCCGATGCGCCGCTTCTGGGTAGCCGCTGAAGGATCTGCGCAAAGTTGTCCATCATCGCGTTCCGTTGTCGCTCGAGCCCTTCTTCGAGCAAGATTTTGATGGGATCTCCTGCCCCCTCGTCTTTCTTCTCGTCCGCCATGGGAGGCCGTCGGGATTTGCGAGGCTGGTCTTGCAAAGGTTCAACCAGTTCAAGCCCTAACTCCTTATATCCCGACCTTGTTGGGGACATGCAAAGAAAAACAGAGAAAAAGCAGACCGCTCTGATACCACTGATCCAGATTTAAACAGGAACGCAACAAATTACAGAGATAACCATATACACAAAGATGCAGCGGAAATAATACTTCATTTCATTAATGGAAAATATTGACATATGCTTACAAACAGAAATGGCAATAAACTAGCTAGGGCGATGGTAGCTTATCTCTGAGAAGAGATGTGATGGCTACATGCCTCTGAACTGTTCTGAACTGTATTACAATGAGGCTCGAAGGCCTATTTATTGTTGAGAAACAATGGAAAACCCTTCACATACCGAAACCTAACCCTAGAAGATGAAACGCCAAATTGTGGGCCCCGTTTGGGTAAATTGGTACATCAATTTCCCGGGGTCGTAACTTTGGCATACGATCTCCGTTTGACGCGTACGATAGCTCGTTAGAAAGATCTATCCGAGTGCTACCACTTTGGGAGGCAACATAAGGCTCGGTCGCCCCAGAATTCCAAAAAAACGTCGTTTAGGGCCTCAAAACGGCTCCGGAAGTTCAGGACCCGAAAAACTGCTAAAAATAGTAAACTGTGCTACAATTAAGGAAACTGAAAATGCTGAGAAAGACAATGGTGGGGGTCCAGGTGGACCTGGCAGGTGGCCACCAATATCCACGTGGATCACATTTGTTTGTATGGTTATAGTCATAGAAATACCTAGTCACCTACATCAAAATTTCTTTCACTACGATGTTGATCTACTTGTTGTTTCATTCTATTCTACGCCAAAGTGAAGTTATCCTTTAAGATTTGGAGAACATTTTGTTGATGATCGATGTGATTTTCCACAACTTGAACCTTAGAATTTTCTCTTAAATATGATGTGATGGATGGTGGATGATATCCATAAAGTGCCATAAATGGGGTCATTTTTTCTGCAGTATGGAAGGAAGTGTTATACCACCATCCAGTCAGAGGTAACATTTGACCCATTGTGTTTGTTTATCAGATACAAAGAAACAAATATATTCTTCCAAACATTTGTTCAATATCTCAGTTTGCCCATCAGATTGAGGATGATAAGATGAGCTATGAGCTAACTAAGTACCCAGACAAGAAAATAATTCTATCCAAAAATTTCCAATGAAAATAGGATCTCCTTCGCTTATAATAATTTTTGGGTTTCCATGTAGCTTTTGAATTGTTTCCATAAATGCAATAGCAATTGTACTTGATTTAAATGGATGAGATAATGCACAGAAGTGTGCACACTTGGTAAGTCTATCAACTACCACCGTGATGACACTCTTTCTTTTGAACTTGGGTAAACCTGTGATAAAATCCATTGAAACCTCCTCCCAACATTGACTTGGAATGGTTAAAGGTTGTAATAGATATGGGGTCTTAATCGTCACAACGTTATTTTGTTTGCAAACCAAACATTCCGCCACAAACTTTTGAATATCAGATTTAAGGCCATCCCAAAAAAATCCTTCTTAACCCTGTGGTAAGTTTTTAAAAATCCTGAATACCCTTCTAAGGGGGAGGTGTGCAATTCTAGAAGAATCTTTTGTTTGAGTTGGGAATTATTACAAAGGTATAAGCAATATTTGTACCATAACAAATCATTTTTCCAGCTAAATGTATCATATGTACTAGGATCTTGTTGCAACTTTTGAATGAGTTCCCATATTTCTTCGTCATTCTTCCATTCATCCATTGCGTCATTTATCCAATCTGGTTGGATAATAGAAATGACACAAATCAATGCTTCCACATCCTCATCTTTTCTTAAGAGTGCATCTGCAACAACATTTTGATTCTCATTTTTGTAGATGATTTCAAAGTCATAACCCAACATCTTTGTGACCCATTTTCGCTGCTCTTCTGAAGATAATATTTGTTCTAAAATGTATTTAAGACTATCATGATCTGTTTTTACCTTGAAGTGTCTTCCCATTAGGTAAGGTCGCCATTTATTAAGTGCATGTAGTATTGCCAACATTTCCTTCTCATAAATAGCTTTGTGTAAATACTTTCCTTTGATTGTACAACTTTCAAAAGCAATGGGTTTTTCTTCTTGCATTAAAACAACACCAATTCCATTTCTTGAGGCATCACATTCCACAATAAAGGTTTTTGTGAAGTTTGGTGTAGCTAAGACTGATGCTTGACACATTGCCTCTTTAAGATGTTCAAAGGCCTTCATTGCTTCTGGAGTCCAAGAAAATGCATCATTCTTCAGTAATGTTATTAGAGGTGTTGTTATTCTCCCATAATTCTTAACAAACTTGCAATAATACCATGTCAACCCGAGAAATCCTCGCATATGCTTTATGGATGTGGGGATTTTCCATTCTTTAATGGCTTTAATTTTTCTAGGATCTACCTTAACACCTTCATGAGATACAATATGACCCAAATATTCCACCTCTTGTACTCCAAAGAAACATTTGGAGGTTTTTGCATATAATTGTTTCTACTCCAATAGTTTGAGCACTCTTTCAACATGTTGAACATGATCCTTCCATGACTTGTTGTAGATTAGTATATCATCAAAAAATACTAACACAAATTTTCTAAGGAAGGGTTTGAAAATGGAATTCATCAAACCTTGAAATGTAGAAGGTGCATTGGTAAGGCCAAAAGGCATGACCAAAAATTCATAATGAACCTCATGAGTTCTAAATGCTATTTTCGGAATGTCTTCAGTCTTCATTCAAATTTGATGATATCATGAACAAAGGTCCAGCTTGGTGAAGTAAATTTCTCCATGCAATCCATCCAATAATTCATCAATGACAGGAATGGGAAATTTATATTTAATAGTGAGCTTGTTGATCTCCTTATAATCCGGACACATGCACCATGATCGATCCTTCCTGTGCACCAATACTACTAGAGCAGAGAAAGAACTTTGACTAGGTTGAATTAAACCACCCTCTAGCATTTTTGCCACCATACGTTCAAGTTCACTCTTTTGGGCATAAGGATATCTGTAAGGCCTGATGTTTGGAGGAACACTTCCTGGAATCAAATGAATAGCATGATCATGATAAAAAATAGGTGGGAGGCCTTTGGGAGTCTCAAATACCTTGGAATGTTCGTCTAAGACTTTTTGGAGATCTGGAGAAATAGATTATTTCGATGTGGGAACCTCTAGTGAACATATTTGTGTAATTACGCCTCATTGTTCTTTCTTTAAAAGTTTTGTCATGCTGTTAGAGTTGATTATCTTTCCCGGTTTTCTTGTGATACCCCTTAATTCAAATTCCTTTCCTTCCGAAAAAAATTTCAAGGAAATTCTTGAAAATTGAAAGTTATCGTACCCAAAGATTGTAGCCATTGGACTCCTAGTACAACATCAACACCACCCATTGAAATGGAAAGCATTAGACTATCCGACACATATTCTCCCATGGATAACTTGATATTATGGCACTTTCCAGAGAAATTTGTGATTCCTCCATTTGCAACCATCACTTGACACTCTGGTGCTGGATAAAGGAAGCAATTCAATTCCTTGGCTATCTTACAATGAATAAAATTATGGGCACTACCCGAATCAATCAACACTATTACCTTTTTTTTCTTGATGTGTCCTTCTATACTGATAATTTGAGGAGTGGTAATTCTGGCCAATGCATTACAAGATATGGTCGGGTTCATTTCTTCTTTCTCTAGGGTTTGTTCTTGGTGTGTATCCTCTTCTTTTGATGTTTCTTGTTCCTTTTCTTCCTCCTCTTCACAATCTATTTAAAATAATTTATTCTCAGCACACTTATGACCTTTAGTGTATTTTCTATCACAACTGTAACAAAATCCTTTTGCTCTTTTTTCTTCCAATTTTTGTGGTGTCAACCTTGTAGGTTGTGGAAGGTTAGGGGCAACGACACTTCCATCTTTATAGTTGTGAGTAGCAAGCTTCCTTATTGCCATAATTTTGCTTTCAATTTTTCTTACCAACCTGAATGCCTTCTCTAATGAATCAGGTTCCCAAAGCGAACCTCATGTTGGATGTTATCCTTTAAATTCCCTATGAACACATCAATCCTATGCTCCTCTGAAATATCTTTTACCGTTATATTCAATTTTTTGAAGTCCTCAATGTGCTCCACCATTGATTCCTTTTGTTTGAGATTTATCAATTGGCTAAAAAAGGTGTTGTTTTTTGTATCCTCATAATGTGCTATCATTTCTTCCATAAAAATTTCCCAAGTGACAATTTGTTTGCAATGCGTACCTTTTGTGTGTTTTTCACATTATGGAGATCGAAATATTGCTCCATTTGTAGTTTCCATGTTATGGGATCTTTGCCATAAAATTTACTCATATCGATCTTTGGAACATGGCGGGTCTTTAATCCAACATTAGAGTCTATGAAATCATGACTAACATTTATTTTGTTCTCATCATGAGTTTCCTTTATTACCCTTTCGCCATTAGTAAGCATTTCTTGTAGCAACTTTGTAAAATCTATCTTCAAATCTTCCATGTTGCCTTTAAGTTTTGCTTCTATACCATTCATCTTAGCTTCCATGCCATTCTTTAAACCATCCATCTTGGCTTCAATTACTTTTTGTGAGAGCGAAATTTGTTGTACTTGGTTTCGTAATTCTGATATATCATGGTGCACTTCTTCCTATTCTTCATGTGTCATAGTAGAGATTTAAGGTTTCTTACTAGGTGTTTCCATTTTCTTTCTTTAGGACATCAACGAATGATAGTTATACTTCAAAATTCCCTTTGAATCACTTCAAACTACTTTCTCAAACAAAACTTGCACAAATTAAAAAAGAAAAAAACTACACACTTTTTTTTCCTGCTTTGTATGAGCTTAATCTTGAAACACCTGTAACTCTGTAATTTCACATCTTTAAGTTCTGAAATTTTGGCCTATAATAGCCCTTTGAGTCCTCTTTTGAACCCCACAAGTTTGATCATGATTGGAGTCTCCAAGAAAGAGTTATGTCCAATCTCCCACGATGACCTAATTATAAACTAGTTCAGTAGAGAGAACTTATACGACATGCCACATGTCACTGTTTCGACCTTCGACTCTGAAAATGCTACTCAACAAACTATAGTCCGTCCAATTTTTGTCACTTTTTACTACATTTGAATCCGATGCTCAGAGAGAAATCTATGACGATTTTCCTAAGGTGACTTGTTTGAGATCTAATTTGGGAGTCTACAAAACCCTAACTTCCTAAGTTCATAAATCAGAAAATATAGCGAGAGAAGCTCTGAAATTCGGTCACGTAGTTCATCAGGATTTCGACACAAATGTGTTTTAATTTTAGATTCTGAAACATCATATAAAAAATGTTATAGCGAAAATTCCACGATGAATTGTTTGAAGCAGCGAAACCCTAAAATCCAAATCTCTGATACCAATTGTTATGCAACCAGCTCACAAAATAGAAGAAAGAGATAGATCAATGACGTAAAACATAGCCTCTTCGAGGGGGCAACCTCATGAAAAATTCTTGAATGATACAAATGACGAGACCTCCTTTCTATATATAGGAATCTAAGTGGTCACAATATAATCAGAGCCGACATAACAATAATAATTTAAGGGCACAACAAAACAATAGTGGGCTTCTATGGGGCACAATAATAATAGTATGGGTGAAACATGGGCACAAAAATAACAATAAGGGGCTACAATGAAAATAATAATAAGGGAATACACTAGTATTATAGGGACCTAACAGAGATGGAGAGAGAGTGAGGGAGAGATGAAAAGAGGGAAGACAAAGAAAGGGAGAGGAGAGAGAGAGGAAGAGAAAGGGAAGAGAGATAGGGAGACATAGAGATGGAGGGGGAAGTGATAGAGAGAGAGAGTAGGAGAGAGGGAGGGACAAAGGGACAAAGTTGGAGGGTAGAGAGAGCAAGAGAGAAATGGAGGGAGAGACAAAAGTAGGTGGGAGAGAAAGGGAGAGAGAGGAAGAGGGAGGGTGAGAGAGATGGAGTTAGAGGGGGGGAAAGAAAGAGAGGAAAGAACAAAGACATAGAGAGATAGAGGTGGAGAGAGAAAGGGAATGGCAAGAGAGAAATGGAGAGAGAGTGAGTGAGAGAGGAGAGGAGAAAAGAGAGAGAGAAGGAGAGAAGATAGAGAAAGACACGGAGATGGAGGGGGGAGAGAAAGGGAGAAATAGAAGGAGATAGGGAGGGTGATATTGATAGAGTTGGAGGGCAGAGAGAGAGAGAGAGAGAGAGTGATGAGGGGTGAGACAAAGGGAGGTGGGAGAGAAAGGGAGAGAGAAGAAGGAAACGGGAGAGGACTTGAGAGAGAAAAGGAGGGAGGGAGGGAAGGAGAGAGGGAGTTGGAGTGAGGGAGAGAGGTAGGGAAGAAGAAATACATAAAGAGAGAAAGGTGGAGAGAGAAGGTAATAAGGGAGAGACGAAGAAAGAGTGAGGGAGAGTAGAGTCACAGTAGAGAGAGAGAGACGGAGAGATGGATCCAACCTAGATATGGTATGTTTGTATATGAAAACTAGCCTAGGTCCATCTTAAACCTAGATTTGTCAAGCACCAAGAGGGATTGATTCTTTCAAGCTACAAACCTTTCCTCAAGTTTTTCACTCAAAAATAGGATTTCACCTAAGAGTTTTGATCCATCTTAGCGCTTCATATATCTAGGGTTAAGATGGATATAGGCTGGATTTTATATACAAAAATATCATATCTAGGCTAGATCCATATCTCCCTCTCTCTCTCCTTCTATGTCTCTTTCTCTTCCTTCTCGCTCTGCTCTCTCCCTCATTCTCTCTCTATCTCTCCCTTGTACCCTCTCTCTACACCTTTCTCTCTTTATGTATTTCTTCTTCCCTCCCTCTCTCCTCCTCCAACTCCATCTCTATTTCCCTCCCTCTCTCCTTTTCTCTCTTAAGTCCTCTCTCTTTTCCTTCCTCTCTCTCCCATTCTATCCCACCTCCCTCTATCTCTCCTCCCCATCACTCTCTCTTTCTCTCTCCAGTTATGTCACTATCTACCTCCCTATATCCTTCTCTCCCTCCTCTTATATCCCCCTCCATCTTTGTGTCTCCCTCTCTCTCTCCTCTCCTTCTCTCTCTTCCCTCCCCTCCTCTCTCTCACTCTCTCTCTCAATCTTTCCCTTGTCACTGCATATCTCTTTCCACCTCTATCTCTTTATGTATTTGTTCTTCCTTCTCTGTCTCTCCCCCTCCAACTCCATATTTCTCTCCATCCCTCTCTCCTTCTCTCTCTCTCCCCATTTCTCTCCCACCTCCCTTTATCTTTTCACTCTCTCTCTCTCTCTCCCCCTCCCTCTCGCTCTCTCCATCTCTCCCTTGTCACTCCCTCTCTCTATACCTCTATCTCTCTATGTATTTCTTCTTCCCTCCCTCTGTCGCCCCAAAATATCTCTCTCTCTCCCTCCCTCTCTCCTTCCCTCCCACCCCTGTCTATCTCTTCATTCTTCTCCCACACCTTTGCCCCTCTCTCTCTTCGCCTCTTGTTGGCATTATGATACAAGTATTGTTCTTGATGGCAACTCTACAGGTCAACTGAGTTTTGATAAGAGGCTAACAGGAATATTCAAAGGCAATAGGGTAGTGGTACATAGGATCAGGGGGATGGAACTAAGGTCTATTGATCAGAATAAAGAAGTTGAAGGAAGAAGATGATGTAAGAGTAGTTTAAGAGATATATGCAGGTTCACTTAGTCCAAGCAGTGTATACATGCAGGTACTCAGAACAGAAATAGCGTATAATGCACACACACACTCCCACAGAAGGCAAAGCACGTACATGTTGAAAACCATGGTTTTGGTCCAAGGTATCTTTGGACCATGATATTGACCCTAGGTATTTATTCTGAGGTATTCGGTCCGTGGTATTTGATCCAAGGTATTGGTCCTAAGTGGATTTGGTCCATGGTATTGAGAAAGGCCAAAAACTATATAAAGAAGAGAGGATCATAAGGCTAGGTGTGCAAGTGAATAAGATTTTAAGGAATACTTCTATCTGAAGTATATTTTATGTTGCAGGGTTATGTTTGGGACTAGATCTGAAATATTTATGTGCACCTTGAGTTCAATATTGGATCAGGATCATGAGACCTGAAATGACTTATTCTTGAATGATATGATATTGGTTGAGGCTAGATTTGATGTTTTGTGTCTATTTTATTCGTTATCTATCATGATCTGGGTTTGTCTGAAGTATGGAATTGCAGCAAAGTTTTGAGTCAATATTTGCAGATCTGTACGCAGGTTTGTCTCAACAAAAGAGCGTATACAAAATAAAGGCTTGATGTTCAGAGATGACTGCTCTATCAGATCAGTATTGCTGATTTATTGCTACTGCTATTTTACTGTTGTCTGTCAATGAAGTTTCCTTAGATCTGAATGTAAATCTGAATGCATAAGGAGGTTGATATTTGATTGATTGTATAAGTGAGAAGAATTTTTTTTTTCTGTTGCCTGCCTGTATAAAGTTCTGTAAGTTGACAGTAGATGTTCAATACACTACTGGTTGGTACAGTTTGTGATTCAGATATTTTATGATTCAGAATATTTAGAGATATACGCAGGTTGGGCTCAAAGAAGTAGCGTATAGATGCAGGTTTTCTTCATTGAAGTAGCGTATATAGTCTGACACATGAATTTTTGAGGTTTCAATTGGTTCTGAATGTTGATACAGGTTTCTGGGTTCAACACTGTGTTCTGATGACAGCGATCTAATTGTTTCAGATTAACGGCATGTTGGTTGATGAAGTTTGAGTTTCTAAATTTCTGATGGGTTATTGATGAGTCAAGGTCTTCATATCTCTTGATATGTGCCAAGAGCATCCAGTCTGAAAATTCATGAAACATGGTCCTTGGTGGAAGAGTGGAGTTTTCTGTAGGCTAGCACCTGCGTACTAGTAAACATATTGGCTAGTACAAGAGCTAGGGGATTGTAGCTCCCTTCTAGTAGAAGCTAGAGAACGAGAGAAGGTTGTAACCTTCTACAGGTAGAAGCCTGCGTACTGGTATGAGTCTACATTAGTACAAGATTGTAAACATATTTTCTTATTATTAAAAGAAGACAGAGACAACAACAGCAAGTGGTTTTCACCCACATTGGGTTTCCACCTTAAATCTTGGTGTTCATGTGTAATGGAATATTATGTTTATACTACACATGGTTACTATTTAATGATTGATGAAGTACTGATGCACTGATTAAAGATCAACATATGATGAATTAACTGAATCATAAGTTTACTGCATAAATATTGGTTGCCTTAAAGACAGTTGCATGTACACGCTAGTTCCCCTCTCTGAAGTAGCGTATATAAATATGATTATGAAAAATAAAAATTCTTGATCTAATAATACTGATTCACCCCCCTCTCAGTATTATTTCCAACAATTGGTATCAGAGCCAAGTTCTTCAGAAGAAGCTTGATCACTTGAAGGAAGATCCATCAAGATGAATAATCACAAAAGCATGGGATCCATCAAACCGCCAATCTTCGATGGGAGAAACTTTGTTTATTGGAAAATAAGAACCACAACCTATCTACAATCTCTTGGAACAAACGTCTGGGAAATTGTGGAAGGAGGATATAAATTTCCAACAACAATTCCTACAGACACGGCAGGTAAAAGGCAATATGAAACCAGTGCCAAAGCTATCAATACTTTATTAGGAAGTCTGTCACAATCAGAGTTTGTCAAAGTCATGCAGATCAAATCAGCCAAAGAGATATGGGACAAAATTGTTCAGAGCTACGAAGGAGGCTCTCAGGTAAAACGTTCTAAGCTTCAAACTCTTAGAATTCAGTATGAAACTCTTAAGATGCATAGTGATGAGAATATAGCTAGTTACTTCTTATGTATAGATGAGGTTGTTAATTGTATGAAGAATATGGGTGAATAAATAAAGGAAGTTACCTTAGTTGAGAAAAAAATGAGATCCTTGTCTGCTAAATTTGAATCAAAGTGTCTGCCATAGAAGAAAAGAAGGATCTACAGAATATCACTATGACACAGCTTCACGAAATCCTAAGTGCTTTTGAGATGAGAAAAGGAGGTCCATCAGATATGAGAGAAGCCGCATTTAAATCTTCAGCAAAAGGAAAAGAAAAGGAAGAACATAATGAATCAAGACACATTTCAAAAGAAGAAGATGAGGTAAATTTTGTCAAGAAGCTTTAACGGGGTTCTGGAAGGTTTAAAGGTAAGCTACCTTTCAAATGCTTTGCTTGTGGTAGAGTCGGCCATTATGCTACCAGATGTACTCATAAAGATAAATATGAAAAAGGAAAGGAATATGCAAAAGGGAATAGGAAACAAGTTGTGAATAGAACGAGTTACTATACTCATGAAGATAACGATGGTTTATCTAATAGTGATGAAGATGAAACTGGTCAAGATTACAGACTTCTCATGGCTTATGATAGCGATGATTTTTGGGATAGTCTAGAAGAGGATAGTGATGGTTTATCTAATAGTGATGATTATAGAATTCTCATGGCTTATGACAATGATGATTTTTGGGATGCTTTAGAAGAGGAAAACTTTCATGAAGAAATATCTAAACTCAAAACCTATTTAGAAGAAAAGAATATGATCATAGATACCTTGACATACCAACTTGCTAAAAAATAAAAACACAATGAAAAACTAGAATCTGAAATTGTGGGTCTAAGAAAAGATCATGAGAAAACAAAAACTCTCAATCTTAGATTTGCTAAAGGATCAAAAAATTTAAATGAAATTATCAAAGTTCAACATTATCTCTGATAAAGGCAGGTTTTGGATATACTGAAGAAGCATCTCAATCACGGAAGCCGTCAACCTCCACCAAAAGCTATCTTGATGTAGCAAAGACTAGTGAACAGTATGAGAATCGTCAGCAAAGGCATAAAGCTGATCACTAGGTAAATCATACTTAATTTTCTCCAAGGATGAATATCAATAGAAGCCACAACCAACCTCAGGTAAATCATACTCAATTTGCTCCAAAGATGAATATCAATAGAAACTACAATCAACAAGTAAATATATTTGATAGTCGCAAAAACTTCTTTAATGGGAAATGTTTTTTATGTCATAATTTTGGGCACAAAGCTGCTCAATGCGTTGCTTACAAAACCATCATGACTAGAGAAGCAATAAATCAAAGGAATGTAACAGGGATCAAGACAAGTTCTTACAATAACTTTTCTCCTCTTGAAAATGAAATAGAATGCTCAATTTGTAACAACTTTAGTCATGAAGAATCTAAATGCAGGAGCAAATTTCGGCAAACACCTCAAAAGGAGAAAACACCATTAAATCCCAAGATATGGAGAAGGAAATAATCTCAAACAGAAAGATGTGATATAGCCTTGTATGTAGAAGGACAAGAAAATCAGTGGTACATCGATAGTGGATGCTCCAAACATATGACAGGTGACAAAGAGAAACTTCACTCATATAATGCCTTAGAAAAGGAAAAGAATGTCTCATTTGGAAATGACACTCTAGCTGTCATAAAAGGTAAAGGTTCTGTTTTCTTGAAAGAAAAGGTTAAAGATGGAAATATGTATGTAGATGGTTTAAACAATAACCTATTGAGTGTCAGTCAAATGTGTGATCAAGGAAATGAAGTGATGTTTCGATCAAACGGATGTGTTGTTCATGAGCTCGATACATGAGAGACAATGATCAAAGGTACAAGAACTCCAAACAACTTATACATACTCAACGGAGGACAACAACAATGCTATCTAAGCAAAAATGATTAAACTGGTTGTGGCATAGAAGATTGGGACATCTAAGCTTTTCTCAAATAAGAAAAGCATGCAGACTCAAGGTTGTTCATGATCTTCCAGATATCAGCATCCCAGAAAATACAATATGCAAACCATGTAAATCAGTAAGCAAACCAGAGTTCACTTCATGGAAAAACAAGGGTCAGCTAGTAAGCCTCTTGAACTTATCCATATTGATTTATGTGGACCAACAAGGAAAAAGTCACCTCATGGAGAAGAATACTTTATTTTGTTCTTTGATGATTTTTCCAGAATGTATTGGATAGGTCTTATAAAGCATAAAGATGAAGCATTTGAGAAGTTACAAGCCTTTAAAGCTTTGGTTGAAAATGAATCAGATCGAAAAATCAAATGTCTTAGATCTGATCGAGGAGGGGAATTTATATCGGATGAATTCTTTGACTTTTGTGAACAACATGGAATTAAAAGGGAATTCTCCACTGCAAGAACACCTCGGAAAAATGATGAACATAATAGTTCAACAAATGGCTCGAGCCATGCTAGATGAATCCGGAACTCCTGCAACCTTCTGGGGTGAAGCTGCATTCGCTGATGTGACTATTCTCAACAAAGCAAATGTTCGGGTAAATAGCACTCAAAATCCACATGAACTTTGGTATGGTAAGACTCCTACTGTAAAATACTTTAAAGTTTTTGGAAGCAAATGTTTTATCAAAAAGACTGATGAAAAACTTGGTAAGTTTGAACCCAGAGCAGATGAAGGGATTCTTCTTGGTTATTCTTCCAAAAGTAAGGGTATAATTGTTATAATAAAAGACTTGGGAAAATTGTTGAAAGCATTGATGTTGTAGTTGATGAAGCATGTAGAAATCCAAAACAGATAAAATCAACAGAAGATTATGACAATGAGGAAGATGGGGGTTACTTTCCCACATCAAATCAAAATTATATTGAAGAAGAAATCAATGAAGCACCAGAAGAAGGTATAATGGTAGAAGAAAAGACTCTGTCCAGGTATGTTCAGAAAAATCATCCAAAAACTCAAATTTTAGCAGAAAGGGAGGTTGGTGTACAGACAAGAAGAACTATTATAGGGACCTCAAGTTATCTAGCATTACTATCCTCCACCGAACCTCAAAATGTAAATGAAGCATGCAAAGATGAATGTTGGGTCAAGGCCATGGAAGAAGAACTTGAGCAAATTGAAAATAATGAAAGTTGGGAATTAGTTCCTAGACCTCATGATAAAAATATTATAGGAACTAAATGGATATTCAAGAACAAGCTAAATGAAAATGGAGAAGTCATTAGAAACAAGGCCAGACTTGTTTGTAAAGGGTATGCTCAACAAGAAGGTATAGATTTTGTTTCTTGCTCTTTCCAGTTTTCAGAAATTCAAAGTATACCAAATGGATGTAAAATCAACCTTCCTTAATGGAGATTTAGAAGAAGAAGTCTATGTTGAACAGCCAGAAGGATTCATTATTGGAAATGATGCAAAACTTGTATGCAGACTCAAAAAGGCTTTTTATGGTCTGAAACAGGCTCCAAGGGCTTGGTATTACCGCCTTGACAAATATCTACACCAACAAGGTTTTACAAAAAGTTCTGCAAATAGCAATATATATACAAAGATTGAAAATGATAAATTGCTAATTATTATTGTTTATGTTGATGATATCGTTTTTGGTAGCAATGAAGAATCCATGAGTCAGAATTTTTCTTCAGTAATGCAGCAAGAATTTGAAATGTACTTGCTTGGTGAACTTACCTATTTTCTTGGTTTACAAGTTCAACAAACTAAAGATGGTATTTTTCTTTCACAAACCAAATATCTCAAGCACATCTTGAAAAAGTATGGAATGGAAGATTCTAAACCTGTATGTACTGCAATGGTAATAGGATGCAGTCTCAACTCAAATGATGAATCAACAGCAGTACATCAACCAAATTATAGATCCATGATTGGCAGTCTGCTTTATCTAATAGGTACCCGACCTGACATCATGCTTGCAGTAGGAATAGTTGGAAGATTCCAAGCAAATCCAAAGGAATCACACCTTCAGGCAGTCAAAAGAATTTTCAAATATCTTCAAGGAACTCAGGACTTTGGACTATGGTATCCTAGAGATGTAGATATTACTCTTCATGCATATACAAATGTAGATTGGGTAGGAAATGTTGATGATAGAAAAATCACTAGTGGTGGTGCATTCTATATGGGTTCTAGGTAGTGTCTTGGTTCAACAAGAAACAAAGTTTAATTGCTTTATCTACAACTAAAGCAGAATATGTGGCTGTTGCATCTTGCTGCACACAACTACTTTGGATAATGAAAACTTTGCAAGACATTCATATCACATGTACTCCACCCATCTCCATTCTATGTGATAATACAAATACCATCAGTGTTTCAAAGAATCCAGTCATGCACTCCAAGACCAAGCACATACCCATCAAGTACCATTTTCTACGAGAAAAAGTGCTTGAATAAAAGGTCAAATTGGAGTATGTCCCCTCCAAAGAACAGGTTGCTGATATATTCACTAAATCACTGCCCAGAGAAACATTTGAATATCTCAGACAAAAGCTGGGAGTTGTTGTTGCATCATCCTGTTGTTAAACCCAGTTTTTCAAAGGAAGTTTACTACATGGTGGTTTCATGAAGTATATGCGCAAGTACACGTGGGTTGCCTTGGCTGAAAGAGCATATATGTTTTTCTAACAAAAAAAAAGTGGTAGCACAGGTTCAGGGGGAGCGTTCACATTCCACATTGTTGGAATTATAGTTGTTGAACTCAGCTATTTCTTAGTTGCATCAGTCATTAGTGTGACATAACTTCTTCTATCATGGTCTATATTTCAATAAGTTCTCTTGGTCATATGATGTAATTTATTTCCCCAATATCCTTGGGATTGATGATGTAATAATTGTTGTATTTCTATCATGTATAAACTTCGTTATATCCCCACTTGGTTGGGCAGATGAGTCAAATATGGTGTATCCCCACTTGGTTGGGTGATTGATGTATGTATGAGTTCGTGGTCATAGGGAGGTCATACTCACTTTGTTGAGTTATAGTGTCATGTTATTATATTGAATAATCTCTCTGCAAACTCAGCATGTACTCAGTGGGAGTACGGATAGCATCATGCAAAGGAGGAGAGTAGAGTGGTATGCCCTTTGCCCTTGATGTCAAAGGGGGAGAGTATTTTGGTATTTTGGTGTTGTATGGTATCTCTAATAGTCTTTACAACTTGTAGTAATCAACACCATCATGGTTGCCATCAAGTCCAAAGGGGGAGATTGTTGGCATTATGATACAAGTATTATCTTTGGTGGCAACTCTATAGGTCAACTCAGTGATAAGAGGCTAACAAGAATATTCAGAGGCAACGAGGCAATGGTACAGAGGATCAGGAAGATGGAACTAAGGTCTATTGATCAAAATAAATAAATTGAAGGAAGAATATGATGTAAGAGTAGTTTAAGAGATACACGTAGGTTCACTTAGTCCAAGCAGCGTATACACGTAGGTACTCAGAACAGAAATAGCGTATAACGTACACAAGCACTCCCACAGAAGGTAGAGCGCGTACATGTTGAAAACCATGGTTTTGGTCCGAGGTATTTGGTCCAAGGTATCTTTGGACCATGATATTGACCCTAGGTATTTAGTTCGAGGTATTCGGTCTGTGGTATTTGATCCAAGGTATTGGTCCTAAGTGGATTCGATCCATGGTATTAAGAAATGCCAAAAAATATATAAAGAAGAGAGGATCATAAAGCAGGTGTGCAAGTGAATAAGATTCTAAGGAATATTTCTATCTGAAGTATATTTTATGTTGCAGGGTTATGTTTGGGACTAGATTTGAAATATTTATATGCACCTTGAGTTCAATATTGGATTAGGATCATGAGACCTGAAATGACTTATTCTTGAATGATATGATATTGGTTGAGGCTAGATCTGATGTTTTGTGTCTATTTTATTCGTTATCTATCATGATCTGGGTTTGTTTGAAGTCTGGAATTGTAGCAAAGTTCTGAGTTAATATTTGCATATCTGTATGCAGGTTTGTCTCGACAAAAGAGCGTATACACACAGGTTCTGTTCTTTCAAGTAGTGTATACAAAAGAAAGGCTTGATGTTTAGAGATGATTGATCTATCAGATCAGTATTGCTGATTTATTGCTGTTGCTATTTTACTGTTGTCTGTCAATGAAGTCTTCTTAGATCTGAATGTAAATCTGAATGCATAAGGAGGTTTATATTTGATTGATTGTATAAGTGAGAAGAAGTGTTTTCTGTTGCCTGCCTATGTAAAGTTCTGTAAGTTGATAGTAGATGTTCAGTACACTGCTGGTTGGTACAGTGTGTGATTCAGAATCTTTAGAGGTATACGCAGGTTGGGTTGAAAGAAGTAGCGTATACACGCAGGTTTTCTTCATTGAAGTAGCGTATATAGTCTTACACATGAATTTTTGAGGTTTCACTTGGTTCTGAATGTTGATACAGGTTTCAAGGTTCAGCACAATGTTCTGATGACAATGATTTGATTATTTCAGATTAACTGCATGTTGGTTGATGAAGTTTGAGTTTCTAAATTTCTGATGGATTATTGATGAGTCAAGGTCTTCATATGTCTTGATATGTGCCAAGAGCATCCAGTTTGAGAGTTCATGAAAGATGGTCCTTGGTGGAAGAGTGGAGTTTTCTGTAGGCTGGCACCTACGTACTAGTAAACATATTGGCTAGTACAAGAGCTAGGGGGTTGTAGCTCCCTTCCAGTAGAAGCTGGAGAACGAGAGAAGGTTGTAACCTTCTACAGGTAGAAGCATGCGTACTGGTATGATTCTGCACCAGTACAAGATTGTAAACATGTTTTCTTATTATTAAAAAAAGACAGAGATGACAATAGCAGGTGATTTTCACCCACATTGGGTTTCCACCTTAAATCTTGGTGTTCATGTGTGTTGCTTATGTGTAATGGTTTATTATGTTTATACTGCACATGGTTACTATTTAATGATTGATGAAGTACTGATGCACTAATTAAAGATCAACATATGATGAATTAACTGAATCATAAGTTTACTACATAAACAATGGTTGCCTTAAAGACAACTGCGTGTACACGTTAGTTCCCCTCTCTGAAGTAGCGTATATAAATCTGATTATGAACAGAAAAATTCTTGATCTGATAATACTGATTCACCCCCCTCTCAGTATTATTTCCAACACCTCTCTTTTTCCCCCTCTCCCCCCCTCCATCCATATGATTGAGAATCGAAAAGGGGAATAGGTCAGAGGAAGGAAGCACATAGCGGGAATAAACACATGGCGGTCGTGAACATGTCCAATCAACATATGGATTTTTTATCTACTCTGGTGCAATCCCAATATCGAGTATCCCAAGCAAGCCCACCCGCTTGCCTCATATATTGAAATATGAACAACTCGAAGCATAAACAACATGCCATGGTATTGATAAGGCGTGTGGTATTGATAAGCCATGGTATTATAACAAAAGCTATTTACAAATTAATAATATCTATGGTAAAGTGAGGATGGATATCCATGGTTAAGAAACTTGTTATATCGTAAGTTTATTGTAAGTATTAAGTTTTTATATGCTTATTAATTAAATTTAAATATGGTTATGGAAACATTATTAGTCAAAGACTCTAACAATCCATTTGTTTATTGATCATTATTAGTTTAACATTGACCAATGCAAATTATAATGTTTAACTTTGAAAAATAAATATTTATTTTTCAATATTATTAAAAAAAATTCAAACCTTTCATTGAACCATAACTTAAAGGTATTATTGTCAATATAATGCCATGTGGATGACTCTCTTCCATGTATTATGCCATAATTTATGGATATGGTTGCAATATTCATGCATGATTTTTAGATATTTGTGTAGTGATATTTTATTCTTAAGCTTTGTGGGAAAACCATCCAAAAATAAAATATTTGAAAATAACTTATACTCAAGTAAATAACATATTTACCATCAAGTACTTCCCATCATAATTTAAGCAAGTCTTTGCATAAAAAATGGATAGGAATAAGATATTGAAAATACTTTTACAATAGTTTTTTTTCTAGGTTAAGACTAAACTAAGTACCCACGGGGAATTGAACCAGTGACCTATCGCAAGGAGTGCCTTAACAGTGCACCCATTCACCGTCAATCCAAAGCCCCGTGGGCAAATACTTTTACAATAGTTACTTCCCACCATTATTTATGTTTTCTTCAACACTTATGTAGGAGTAAAACTATAAATGTGTAGACTTACAAGTAGTTACTACCCACCAAAATTTATGCAAGTGCTTTTATTTGAGCTAGTAATTTACTTATCCACTTCACATCTCAATAACTTATAATTATTTATCCAAATTTTCCCAAAACATAATTTCATGATAAAATTACAATATAACAAATTGGATTTTATTATTTTTATTACTGTTAACTTTTTATTATTAAATGAGCCAATTTTTAAATGTTTACACTAGTTTACAAAGACTACAACATCTCCTCCATAGTGGGATACCTTTTCTTTAGCTTATAGAGTCTCCAAAAAACTCCATTATATACAACAAAGTTACAGAACATACATTCACAACTAAACAAAAAACTAAATAGAAATGATACCCATTGTTGTCTTCTTTACCTAGAGGGCTTCTACCTTGTTCTTCTAGATAATTTCCATGAAGAGAGGGGGCATTGCTACCATGCCAAGCTCCATACCTGGTCACGTTGAGAAGAGACTTTAAAGATGTCAAAAACATCTTTAAAAACACCCAAGGTGACAACTTCCATTAATACTTCTATATTTAAGAACACCCAAAGTGGCAACTTCCATTGATACTTCTATATCGTCCACATTGAAGATTAGGTTCTCCATCTTAGTAACCAAATTATCCACAAACAATTGAAAGCTTTCCACATTCCCATGCAACTCTTCTACTTGACGAGAGACCAGAGCAAAGTGGGAGCAAGCCTCTGACACTATTTGGTCACTAAAATTGACTACAAGAGCTGAAAATTCTATCGTTATTGCCACCAACTAATCCTTAGAGATATCATTGCTGCCATTCCTATTTGGAGGTGCCATTCTACAGACTGCTCATATTCTAACGCGAGCCAAGGACATTTCCAACACCTGCAAGTGCCCTTCAACACTTTGTGCCTTCTCCAAGGATAATCTCTTAGTATTGATGATTGGTGTTCAGTCCCTGCACATTCTTAACTTGGAATTCCATACCTGTAACTGTCACTCTTCTCGAAATCTTAACTGCTTCAAATCAAATACAGTGCTATGGTCAATATACTTCTTGGGGTTATCTATGTTTGATGTTAGATGTTAACCCCCAAATTGGACATAAAATAGTGAAGGCTCATTTTCATTCCCAAAAGAGTGCAGTAGTTCAATGAAACAAGTATATTTCTCGAATGTTGTGAATACTTTGAACAAAAATGTATAATTTTTAGTAAAGTCGGTACATTAAGATATCCCTCCTCCATCAGTTGTTATATTGTAGCCAACATTGTAGTTCTCAAACAGTTTTATTTTTTTTGGATTTTTATAAATTTCAAGTTATTGAAACAAAAGCTAAAGGAAAACCAATTAAAAAATATAGGTTTGTTTTTTACTTCAAATTTATAAATTATCTTTTTAAATAGGCTATATTTCACATGAATACTATTGGTCATTTTATTTTTTTAGGATTATTTTAGTTTTATTTTGTTTATTTTCACTAAGTTAAAATGTTTACGTTAAATTATATTACATTACAAAACATCTACCATATCGGGTTGGATAAAGTTTCTTGGAGCAATAGCAATAAAGGAGTGATTTTATTTAAAAACTAAAAAATAATATATTATATTTTAAAATAAAAATATTATATGCAAAATCTAGAATCCAAAAATTGCTCAACCCTAAATTAACTATTTAACTTTAATTTAATTTAAATCTTTTTTAATGTAATTTGATAGAGTCAATGTTAAACAAGGAAAACACAAGACATTATAACAACACTACCATACTGGGCTAGAGAAGGCCTCTTGTGAAAATTTTCAAAAAAATATTTTATTTGTTTAAATAAACCAGCTTAGATCCATCTTTAGCCCAGATGTATGAAACACCCAGAGGGATCAAATCTCTTAGGTGTTATCTTCCTTTTTTAATGCAAAAATTGAGGAAAGGTTTACAACTCGAAAGATTTGATTTGTCTTAACGCTTGATAGGTCTAAGCTTAAGATGGATCTAGGCTGGTTTTTATATACACACACACACTATATCTAGGCTATATCCATCTCTCCCTCTCTCTTCACTCCTACTCTACTCTCTCTCCATATCTCCCTCCCTTCTTCTCTCCTTCTCTCTCTAAAGTCCTCTCTCTTTTCCTTCCTCTCCCACCTCCCTCTATCTCTCCTTCCCCTCATTTCATATATCTCTCTCTTCCCTCCAACTCTATCATAGTTATCTCCCTCCCCATCTCTTTCTCTCTCCCATTATCTTCCCCCTTTGTCTTCATGTCTCCCTCTTTCTCTCTCTTTCCCTTCTCTCACTCTCTCTCCTCTCATTTTCTCTCTCTTCGCTCCTCTCCTTTCTCACTCACTCTCTCTCCATCTCTCCCTTGTCACTCCCTTTCTCTCTCCACCTCTATCTCTCCATGTCTTTCTTCTTCCCTCTCTCCCTCCCCTCCCCGCCCCCCATCTCTCTCCCTCGCTCTCTCTACCCTCAAACTCTATCACTATCTCCCTCCCTCTCTCCTCTCCCTGCATGTCTCTCCCCATCTCTATGTCTCCCTCTCACTCTCTCTCCTTTTCGCTGTCTTCCCTCTCATTTATCCCTTACTCTCTCTCCATCTCTCCCTTGTCACTCCCTCTCTCTCTATTTTTGTTCTTTCCCCCCTCTCTTTCCCCTTCCAACTCCATCTTTCTCTTCCTCCCCTCCTCTTTCTCACACCTATCTCTCTCTCTCTCCTCCCCATCTCTCTCTCTCTCTCACTGTCTCCCTCCCCCTATCCTTCTCTCTCCCTCCCCTCCTCTTTCTCACACCTCTCTCTTTCTCTCTCCTCCCCATCTCTCTCTCTCTCTCATTGTCTCCCTACCCCTATCCTTCTCTCTCCGTCCCTCTCTCCTTACTTCATCTCTCTCTTTCTCTCATCCATCCATATGATCATGAATTATGACTTTATATAATCAATGCCATATGTAATGTCTAATATATTTTAAATTTTAATTTTTGATTGTGAAGTGAGTTATGGTTTATGGGCATGTGGTATTGATAAGTCATGGTATTGAACCATGATATTGTATCAAAACCTATTTACAAGTTAATAATATCCATGGTAAAGTGGGGGTGGGTACCCATAGTTAAGAAACTTGTTATATTGTAATTGCGGTGAAAGATACTCTACAACCCAGTATAAGGGTAGATAGAAGGGTAGATTTGTAGATGTAAAAGTTTGTAAAATTTAACATTTAACATAAACAATGTAGGCTCAATTAAAAAATAATAAAAGGGTAAAAGTAATATGGAGCCCACTATGGGGGAGATGTTGTAATGGTTGTAAATGAGTGTAAACATTAAAATCTTGGCTCAATTAATAATAAAATGTTAAAATAATAAAAATAAAAATAATAAAATTCAATTTGTTATATTGTAATTTTGTTTGCAGGGTGTGTAAACGAATAAAAACATTTAAATATTGTCTCATTTAATAATAAAATGTTAAAATAATAAAAATAATAAAATTTAATTTGTCATATTGTAATTTTGTTTTGTAGGGCAGCATAGTCTCTCCAACTCAAATTAGAAATTATGCTCTAGTTTGCATAAATAATTACGAGTTACATTGGTGAATGCTAAACTGGCAATTGCACCAGATGTTGCAAAGGAAACACCATAAGGCATAACTAACTATTATCTTCCTCAACAAAAACATAACTATTATCTTTATCATTGTTTACCGTAACAAAACTATAACAAATCTTTCAAAATATTTTATATAAAATTAATTTGAAAATGTGTGGACACCATCCATATCTCAACTATGTGAAACTACTCTTGATTTGTTAGTATTATTTCCTTTTTCTTGCTCCGTCATGTCATGAAGAATTCACACCCAATGTTATAAAGGATAGTTGATATCAAACCACCTCCACATTCTAGTCCTCAATAAAGTGTAGACAATATGCATCATCTTCGTCTAGAAATACTCCACCCAAGATCACAAGTGAAACCTAAGATGGAAAAAAAACATTAGAAAAAAAATATTTATTTCGAAAAAAAATATAAGTATAAAATAAATGAAATATAATCCCCGGTGGCTTGTTAACCAAAATAACTAATCAACCTTCCTCTCACTAGAATCTAATCCTTTTTTGTGGTAACCAGCCAACCCATGTTCCGCACCCATATTTTGTGTAGCTAACCCCCACATCTTCTTGTATTCAAGTGTAATACAAGCATGCAGTCCTTTGAGTCTCTTCGGTTCGCACCTACGCCCATCGTTTGTCTGCTAGTGTAATCCCTTGGTTTTTGGTCAAGGCGTGCCTTTTCGCACATGTGGTTGGCTACTTTTATATATATATACCTTACAAAATTTGATTTAAATAAGTGCCTTAGAAAATTTGATTTAAATAAGTGTGTATATTTTATATAGTTAGTCATAATATTGTTAATATTTAAAAAAAAATAGTTTTGAGTTATAGCAATTACAACCTATGGCAAAAATTATGTTTATATATATTTTAATAGTTTAATCATTAAATATGATTCAGATAAGTGTGTATATTTTATATAGTTAGTCGTAATATTGTTAATATTTTTAAACACATAGTTTTGAGTTTTGAGTTATAGCAATGACAAGGCAGAAATTATGTTTATATATATTTTAATAGTTTAATCATTAAATAAAGATAGGTTTTATATATCAATTTGATTTCTAATTATAATTTTATAGTTATTATTATTATTTTGTGAATGAATTGTTTCTGTTAATTTATAACAAGATTATATTATGAGGAGTTAGATATTAATCTATTTGTGGTCTCATTTCTCATATGTTTGCTGGCCAAAAGATAATTACAAAAACAACAACAACCATGGAGACTATATGTAGATTGTTCAAACAAAGTCAAAAAAACCCTCAAAACTAAAATATAATAAATATTCATCCAAAAACAACAAGATTACCTGACACCTAGTGCTTCCTGTCCATTTCTTGGAGGTGGAGAAGGGCGAAGTCCGTCGTGAATATGTGCTTTCATATGCAATGACCTGCCCTCAAGTCCATCCACCCTCGCTTGGAGTCTTCTATATCCTTGACGCAAGGATACTAATTTGTCCATCATGTGCCATTGGTTGTGTTGTAGATTGTTCATAAAAGCAATGATTTCATTCCAGTCATCATGTCAGTCACGTGCGAGGTGTTCTAGAATGGTCTATTGAATTTGGTGTTTATAATTATAATATGATTATAAAAAAAAATTAAATTTTTAATTTTTATTTTTATTTTTAGAGTTTTTTTAAAATTTAGAACTTAAATTATTAAATTTATAGATAAAGACTTCTTTTTTAAAGCTATACATGCAATTATTGTAATATAATGTCTCAATTGAAATTATAAATTTGAAAAAGAAAATAAGTAACATGTATGGTATTCTGTTTTTAAGAGATATTTATTTTGATATTTATTGCTTTTAGTTATCAAATTATATTGCTCTTCATAATAGCTTTTATTAGATAATTATAACTTGGAAAACTGTTTTATATGGTTGAATTACATTAATAAAATAAAACCTTTTTTTAGCAACTAAAAACTTTATTTAATGTAATCTAAATAATGTTAAAATGTATTAATTAAAAGAAAATATTATCCTTGAGTAAATAAGTATATACTTGAAATTATAATTGACTTAAAATACTATACAAATTCAGAATTGAAAATGAAAATAAGTAACTTACATATTTTTTTTTAATAAATGTTGACTTCAATATTTATTATTTTTATTTATTAAATTATAATGTTTTTATAGCTCATTTAATATAGTTACAAATTGGAAAAGTTTTTATATACTTGAATATCTATTTACTTGTGATCCTTGAGGCCACAACAGATGGAACCACTAGTCAGTCTAGTCGTAGAACAATTTTCATAATCAGCCGTTCAATGGAATCTGACAAACTTTTCAATTTATGGCAGTACTGCAGCCTCAACGTTTTCAAGTTCCTTAGCTCTCTTATGTCACTTGGCAATTCTATGAAGATTGCAAGACTCATGAGGTCTAAAATTTCCAGGGACCATTGATATGCAAGTTAGGAAGGCAATACTTCAATACCCTCCACGGTCAATATCAAGAAGTTGCAAGTTCCTAATTTTGCAGCCTGAAAATGATGGAACCTCATCTCTTTGCCAATGCAGGCTAATTGCCCGCACTTCAACGGTTATTACCTGTTCATTACTGAAAAGCAGTGAAATATGAAAAAGTTCTAACCATGTTGTATTGGATAATCTATAGCATATAGAATGATTTACTACTTACAGATGATTGCTGCAACAAATCCTCAAAGTCCTATGTCCGCCAAATCCAACGTGACAATATTAGATCGTTGGCAATATGTGTTCCCAAATCTCTCACGTGGTCATGCATTCTAATTCGATCTTCATTCTCTGTCTGCGAAAACCAACACCACAAGATTGGATTGTTCAGATGCCAAATGTGATCCACCCATGCCTACAATCTCGATGACCCGGGGTTTGTCACTCTACCGCCGCTACACCAATAAGACTTTATTTTCAAAATCTTCAATCTTCATGCAAGCCCAGTGGGATGTTCTGCAACATCCAAGTGGCGGCTTCCTCTCATCTTTTAGGAAACAGAGTCAATGACCGCATCCAAGCGGCGGCTTCCTCTCAACATTTGGGAAACAGAGTCAACGATCGCATGACCTGAAAGAGTAAAATACACACAAAGAAAACCCAAGATCCAGTTAAACTATAAATCCCAAAGAAAAATGGAAGAAAGAGACAACAATATCAATATATTCCATAAAAAAAATATATCTATTCACTGGTTTTTCATGAAGATTATTGGATCTAGTCATTGGTTTTTCAAGCGTAATAGTTTTTCATGAAGATTATTGGATCTAGTCACTAGTTTTTCAAGCGTATTGGGATTGTTTTCTATGATAAATGCGGCAACATTGATGGCAGGAAGTCCCTAGTGCTTATTCTTCTGCCAGTAAATATTGAAAGCATAAGAGGTGTGGGCAATGAGCGTGTTGGGCAGAAAGCAGGGACGGTTCCACTAAATTGCAATACAGTCGGCTCTGCCCGATCCACAAGCCCAGTCTAAGGGCAAGATGGCGGCAGGAGCTTGTGGATCTGCTATGCGCTATTGCCCCTGATAAACAATAAATAACTGATTTAACTAATTATTGAAACTACCTTTAATCAAACCGCTTCTAATAAACAATAAACAACTGATTTAACCGATTATTGAAACTACCTTTAATCAAACCGCTTAAAATTGTCTCATCGTCTAACATATAATCTAACAGGCACAGTAATGATAGGTGGACAAGAGCTAAGTTGATTTCAGAAGGAAACGCCTTACGGCATAATTAATAATAGTTGATAAACAAATCATTTTATAGTTGATAAATTTCCGTGGGTAGTAACAACTAGTAATTCTAAGTGCTTACAATGTTACTCCTACATAAGTAATTATGGTGGGAAATAATTGATGGTAAATATGTTATTTACTTGAGTATCAAGTATTTTATTTTTGGATGGTTTTATAAAAAATCACTACACAAATATGTAAAAATCATACATGAATATTGCAATCATACCCATAAATTATGACATAAAATATGTAAGACAATTATCCACATGGCATTATATTGTGAAAATGTTGTAAGTTATGATCCAATTAAATGTTTGAATAATAATTTTTTTAATAACTTTGAAAATAAATATTTAATTTTCAAAGTTAAACATTATAATTTGCATTGGTTAATGCTAAACTAATAGTGATCAATAGGCAAATCAATTATTAGAGTGAGTCTTTCCTTGGAAAGGAGTAATAATGATTCCATAACCATATTTAAATTCAATTAATAAATGCATAAAAACTTAATACTTACAATAAAATTACAATATAACAAATTTCTTAACCATGGATATCCACCACTACTTTACCATGGGTATTATTAACTTGCAATTATGTTTTACTACAATACCATGGCGTATCAATATCACATGTCCAAAAACCATATATCACTTCACAATAAAAAATTAAAAAGTGAAATATATTAGACATTACATATGTCATTGATTATATAAAGTGACAATCCTCGATCATATGGAGAGAGAGAGAGAGATGGATTTGGAGGGGGGATGATCCATGTGGATATTGGTGGCCACTAGCCTATTCCACCTAGACCTCCAGTTGGTTTCATCTGTTTCCTTGTTTATTGCAACAGGGTCTTGAAATTTCGAAGCAGGTTTGACACCCTAAAAGACGTTTTTTGAGGTCTACAGCAGGCCCAAAGCCATAGGCAAGGGCTTATTGCAAATCTTGTAGTAGTCGGAGAGACCTTTCCAACAAGGTATCATATGCGCCAAACAAAGATAATATGACCAATTTAATACCCTAGGAAGTTGGTTGCCTAACTAAACCCAATAGGGCCCACAAACTCTTACCTTTCCATCTCCTGGGTTAGGGTTTTGGTTGTTTAGAGTTTTCCCTTGTTGTTCAATAATAAATTGTCCCTTAAACCTCATTGTAACACAGTTTAAAGGCATGTAGTTGCCACATCTCTTCTCATAGATAAGTTACCATCGCCTGAGCTAGTTTGTTTTTATTTCTTTATGTAAGCATATTTCAGTTCTTTGATATTAATGAAGTGGAGGTTTTTTTCAGCTGCATCTTTGTGTATATGGGTATTTCTATATTTTGTTGTGTTATTGCATAAGTCTGGATCAGTGGTATCAGAGCGGTCTGCTCTTTCTCTATTTTTCTTTGCATGTCCCCAACGAGGTCAGGGTATAAGGAGTTATGGCTCGAACTGGTTGAACCTTTGCAAGACCAACCTCGCAAAACCCGACGACCTCCCATGGAGGAAGAAAAGAAAGACAAGGGGGTAGGAGATCCTTTCAAAATATTGCTCGAGGAAGCCCTTGGGCAACAGAGGAACGCGACGATGGATGAATTTTCTCAGATCCTTCGACAGCTACCCACAGGCAACGCATCTTCATCCACTAACCACTTTGGAGGAGCCACTCCTTTTAAGGTACAAGTTAACTTTGATATTCCCATATTTGAGGGCCAGATAGATGTAGATGTCGTAGATAAATGGTTAAATCTATTGGAAGTGTAATTTTCTGTTCATGACTTTTCCAATTGGAAAAAGATTACTTTTGCACTTCTCAAAATCCACCCCACACGTCAAGAACTGGTGGAAAACCTACTATGAACAAAACGACGAGATGGAATCCTCACTATTTTTAACCGCACCCACTTGGAATTATTTTTGAGATGCCATCAAGGAATAATATTACCGTGTCGAGAGCTATGAAGATAAATATATAAAGTGGACCACGCTACGACAGGGAAGGGACCAAGATGTGCCGGAGTTTAGAAATGTTTTCATACCCTTCGCATGATGTTGGGTATTAAGGATTCTGAGTGGAATTGGTACTAAAGTACCGCCACTGTCTACACAAGTACATCCAAGATGAGATGGAGTTCCTTCACATCTCCTCGCTCAACACGGCATACCGATACGTTGTCAAGATTGAACAAAAGCTTAAACAGAAGAAGCGAGACTTTCGATTGCAAATTCGAAGCAAGGAAAATGCACCCCCAAACCACAAAGAAAAGGACAAACCAATGACCCAGGACAACCCGCCGAAACCACAAGCAAAGAACAAAACCATGAAGACAAAGAAGGACACGAGAAAATGGCATGAGTTCCATAAGAGCTCCACTCACAACACAAGTGAGTGTTGGGCCATGTAGTCACTGGTGGCCAAGATGAAGGCTTTTGAATAAGATGCATGTTTCAACTCTGTGTTAGAACCTGATAAGGGGAATGACAAAGGGAAGAAGATCATTTACGTGGAGCCCAATGCCACCGTGGGCACCACTAAGATCCAAAAGAATGAGCTTGAAGATCCAGAGGAGGGGGAACACCTCTTCCACTCACAGATTTGGGTGAATGGTTCTCCGTTGTAGTTCATTGTCAACAACGAGAGCCAAAATAACTTCATTTCAGCAGAGGTCGTGAAGTGGCTGGACCTACCGACTACAACACATCCACAATCATACACCATTGGGTGGATTCACCAAGGAAGAGATCTTGCATCAACCAGCAGTGCTGCCTTCCTTACAACATCAAGCCTTTCACGAATGAGGTACAATGTGATGTTGCTCCTCTTGAATTTTGTGATGTATTATTAGGACAACCATACTTGTGGAAGCGACATGTTGTATATGAGTCTAGACCTCGCTTTGTGATTATTACTTTGGGCAATAAGTTGTACAAGATACCAGAGGTAGCCCCACCAACGTCATCTCTTTAATCACTACAAAGCAATACAGTAAGATCATTTCCCAGACCAGGATTTTTTTCCTTATGATTCACCCTCGAGGAAAGAAGAAGGTTGTGGCCACGGCTTCCAGATAGGCCTCCTCGCACAACAACAACAGATGGACAAGGTCGTGGAGGAGTACATGTACATTTTCACCTCACCCACAGGGGTACCTCTGCATTGTCAGGTCAAACGCTCCATCGATCTGACCTCGGATGCGCCACTACCCAATGGACTGATGTATCGATGCTCTATTATGGAGAACGATGAGATCAAGAGACAAATTCATGAGTTGTTGCAGAAAGGGCACATCAGGCCAAGCTCATCACCCTGTGGGAGTTTGATTGTATTAGTACAAAAGAAAGATGAGACTTGGAGACTTTGTATTGACTATCAGGTGCTGAAAAGATCACTATTTGGAATAGGTACCCAATCGCATGGATTAATGACCTTCTAGACCAGCTCAAAGGGGCCAAATATTTTAGCAAGATTGACTTGAAGTCTGATTATCACCAGGTGCCTATCGAACCCTCCGATGTGTGGAAGGTTTCCTTCAAATCCAAGGAGGGCCTTTTCGAATGGTTGGTCATGCCTTTCAGGTTGACAAATGCCCCCACAACCTTCATGATATTGATGGACGATATCTTGTGACACTTCAACAGTGCATTCATGGTGGTGTATTTAGATGACATCTTGATCTTCAGCCAGAGTTGGGAAGAGAACTTCCAACATATTTGAAAGGTCCTTCAAACCTTGCGACAACATAAGTTGTGTGCCAATTTGGAGAAATGCACTTTTGGCATGACCCAGGTTCAATATATGGGGTACATCATTGATGAGCAGGGTGTGCATGTGGACCCAACCAAGATACAAGTCATTCGGATTGGCCAGCCCCAACCACTCTAACAGAGCTCCACAACTTTCTGGGTCTTGCCAATTTCTATCGCAGGTTCGTGTTGGGGTTCTCTCATATCACTTGGCCTTTAAGTCAAGTCACCAACGACAGAGCGAAAGCAACTTTTTTTTGGTATGAAACCCAAAAAAAGGAATTTTCTGAGTTGAAGCAACACCTCTGCTTTGCGCCAGTGCTCACATTACCAGACCTGTAGCAACCATTTGAGATTGAGACAGATGCCTCTGACTATGCTATTAGTATAGTTCTTACTTAGTAGGGGAATCTAGTGGCTTATCACAATGAGACACTTTTAGACACAATCCGAAAGTATCCCACTTATGAAAAAGAAATGTATTCCATTGTGCAGGCATGCCGTCAATGGAAGCATTACGTTATGGGAAAGGAAATAGTCATCCACACAAACCATCGACCCTTGCAGTTCATACAGACGCAAGGGAAGTTGCATAACGATTTCCATCAGAAATGGTCCACATACCTGCAATAGTTCTATTTGAACATTAAGTACAAGAAGTGCAACACCAATAATGTTCCAGACTGCCTCAGCCGACCACCAGTCATGGCGTTGATCATTGTGCTCGACTCATGTGGGCACGAGACTTCAAGGTGGCCACATATTTAAAAGAGCAATCCAAAATTCAGCAACACATACCAGACACTCTTAGAAGGTAAGCAAGTTCCAAATTTTCACCTCCAGGATGCACTGTTATGTCACCTAGGACACATGTATTCCTTCAAGTGAGCATGCCAAGATGATTTGGGAGGCGCACTACAGTCGGGTCGCTAGACATTTTAGAGTAGAGAAAACAGTGGCAGTACTCCATAAGTATTTTTATTAGCCAAATCTTCATCAGGATGTTGGGAAGTACATTAGATCGTGCACCGCCTGCACCATTGCTAAACCAACCATCAAGAAGAAAAGCCTATATACTCCTTTGCCTACTCCTAGTCAACCTTGGGAATCCATCTCCATGGATTACATGTCAGACCTTCCTTCTACTAAGCATGACAACGACTGTGCTTTCGTGGTCATTGACAAATTCTCTAAGATGGCCATTATGGTGGCCTAGAAGAAGAACATCACAACGGAGGCCACTGCTAAGCTCTTATTTCAGCGAGTGTGGGTACATTTTGGTATCCCACAGTCCATTATCTCAGATCAGGACAACATATTCCTAAGTGCATTTTGGTTAATTCTGTGGTCGATGATGGATACCAAACTTACTAAGTCCACGACTCTCCACCCCCAAACTGATCGTCGAACAGAGGCTGTAAACATGATTATCGTACACATTTTGCGCATGTACAACTCGAAGCATCCACACACATGGGATTAAAGCCTCCCCTATGTACATCAAAGTTACAAGAGAGCTCTCCACAGCTCAAACGACAACAACCCCTTTGAGGTAGCGCTGGGATTTCAACCACTATGTCCCATTGATGTGGCCATACCACTTGCAGCTACTCAGGTAGACTTGACTCATGTCCAGTCTAAAACCGACAGGGCCAACAACTTCATTGAGCACATTCAAAACATCCTCCAACAGGTCCATGATATATTGGACAGAGCCAAAGCTAAGTACAAGAAGCGCTGTGATCAACATCGAGTGTTGCACAAGTTCTAGGTGGGCAACAAATTTTGGCTACATTTGCAGAAGGAGAGCCTCGCTGGACCCCACTACAAGCTTCACCCGCTCCTCTAGGGGCCACACACCATCACCAAAGTAGTAGGGGACAATGCCCTCGAGCTCAACATTCCACCATTCCTTAGTCTGCACTGAGTGTTCAATGTAGACTGTCTTCGACCATACTTTCCACCATTGCTAGACACATCCGACATTGTAGAACAACTCATACCAATAGAGCTAAACCCATACTACATGGAACTAACCACAACTGATCAAATCATGGACGTTCAAATTAAGAAAACTCACTAATAGAGGATCCAACTATATTAAGTTGTCAAAGTAAGAAACCTCCTTGCCCAGGGCAAGTGGTTTACCAGGGACCAAGTTCAACAGAAATTTACTAACCTCCTGGAGGCTCTACACACAATGGGGACCATTGTTTCCTAAGGAGGGAGGATTGATGTAGGTGGATATTAGTGGCCACCCACCTATTCCACCCAGACCTCTAGTTGGTTTCATCCATTTCTTTGTTTATTGCAACATTTACTATTTTTAGCAGTTTTTCAGGTCCTAAACTTTCAGAGTAGTTTTGACCCCCTAAATGACATTTTTTTAGGTTTGTAGTAGGCCTATAACCACAGGCAAGGTCCTACTGCAAATAATTTAGTTTTCGAAGAGATATTTCCAACAAGGTATCGTACACACAAAAGATATATAATATGACCAAGTTATGACCCTGGGAAGTTGGCTACCCAACTAACCCCAATGGGGCCCACAAACTCTTGGCATTCCATATCTTGGGGTTAGGGTTTTGGTTGTTTAGGGTTTTCCCTTATTGTTCAATAATAAATTGGCCCTTGAGCCTCATTGTAACACAATTCAGTCATGTAGCCGCCACATCTCTTCTCAGAGATAAGCTACCATCATCTGAGTTAGTTTGTTTTTATTTCTGTATGTAACCATATTTTAGTTCTTTGATATTAATGAAGTGAAGTTTTATGTCTGCTCGATCTCTGAGTATATGGGTATTTTTGTATTTTGTTGTATTCCCACATAAGTCCGGATTAGGGGAGAAAAGAGTGACAAGGGAGAGATGGAGAGAGAGTGAGTGAGAGAGGAGACAAGTGAAGAGAGAGAAAAGGAGAGGAGAGAGAGGGATAAAAGGGGAACAGAGAGAGGGGAGGGAGACACAAAGATGGAGGGGGGAGAGAAGGGGAGAGAGAGAAAAGGATATAGGGAGGGAGATAGTGAAAAAGTTCGAGGACTGAGAGATAGAGTGACAGGGGAAGAAATAGAGGGAGGTGGGAGAGAAAGGGGGAGAAAGGAAGGAAAATAGAGAGGAGAGAATGAGAGAGGGAGGGAGGGAGAGATGGAGTTGGAGGGGCAGGGAAGAATAAATACATAATAAGAGAAAGGTGAAGAGATAGAGTGGATGACAAGGGAGAGATGGAGATAGAGTGAGGGAGATAGTAGAGCATGAGTGAAGAGAGAGAGATGAGACAAAGAGGAAGAGATGGTTCCAACCTAGATATGGTATGCATGTATATAAAAACCAACCTAGATCCATCTTAACCCCAGATCTATCAAGCGTTGAGATGAATCAAGTCGTTTTGACATGGAAACCTTTCCTCAAGTTTGCAGTCAAAAAAGTGGATTGAACCCAAGAGATTTAATCCCTCTTTGCACTTGGATTGCACCCAAGAGATTTAGTCCCTCTTTGCACTTATACATCTAAGGTAAAGATGGATCTAGGCTGGTTTTATTGTAAGTATTAAGTTTTTATGTGCTTATTAATTGAATTTAAATATGGTTATGAAATCATTATTACTCCTGGCCAAGGAAGGACTCTAATAATAGATTTGTCTATTGATCACTATTAGTTTAGCTTTGTAAAATGCAAATAATAATGTTTAACTTTGAAAATTAAATATTTATTTTTCAAACATTTAATTGGATGATAACTTGAAGGTCTTATTGCAACCTTTGCATAATATCATGCCATGTCCATCCTTACATATTCTATGTCATAATTTATGGGTATGATTGCAATAATTTTTAGATGTTTGTGTAATGATTTTTTATTCTTTTGCAGGAAAACTATCAAAAAGTAAAATACTTGAAAATAAGTTATACTCAAATAAATAACATATATACCATCAATTACTACTCACCATAATTACTTATGTAGGAGTAAAATTGTTAGTGTGTAGACTTACTAGTGGTTACTACCCACCAAAATTTATGTAAGTTCTTCTCCTTGAGCAATCAATTTACTTATCCACTTCACATCACAATTTAATATTTACCATCAATTACTTACGTAGGAGTAAAATTGTAAGTGTGTAGACTTACTAGTGGTTACTACCCACCAAAATTTATGCAAGTTTTTCTCCTTGAGCAATCGATTTACTTATCCACTTCATATCACAATTTATTAGTTCCTGCTAAAGCAAAGACTATAGGATGATTTGTTTATTAGCTTATTAATTTAGCATTGATCAATGTAACTTGCAATTATTTATGCAATATAACAAACTAAATTTTATTATTTTTAACATTTTATTATTAATTGGGCCAAGATTTAAATGTTTACACTCATTTAAAAACATTACAACATCTCCCCCACACTAAGCTCTATATTACGTTTAACCTTTTATTATTTTTTACCTGTGTTGACAATGTTTATATTAAATATTAAATTTTACAAACATTTACACTTACACATCTACCCCTATAACAAGATAGTGCCATAATATTTATTATAACAATTTCAGAAACTTTAATACCTAATAAAATTAAATGAATTTGAAAACTATAAATTAAAACTAAAATTATAATCTCTAACACAAATAAAAATTAATAAAACTAAAATATTTAAATAAATTATTATTTAAAATAATAAATAACCATTTTAATCAAAATCAAACTAACACTAAATAAATTTTATGGATAACAAGGTCAAATAAAATCATAAACTTATATATACAAGTACGAATGAATGTGCCCAAGCCTATGATCCAAAACCTATTTATATGGAATCGAGCTTTATTGCTTAATCATATTTTGGACTTTGTTTTTCTTTAATAAAAATTACTTCAAACAAATTGAACAATGTAGTTAACCGTTTTCCATAATTGTTTAAGAAGTACATTTCTTTCTTCAAGCGAAAATCATGTTAATAGGATATCAACCTCATAAAATTCATCACCACACTGATTCTCAGACACCTCCAGCTTTGATGAAGAAGTGCTTATGTCAACCTGCCATTGAAAACGAAAGTTATATTGATGTTCGGAATCATAGAGATTACTATGATATCTAACTTAGCCTCAGACACAACTGCCCCTCACTTCACTGTTGCACGTATGAGAACAGTTTCAGAATGACTTTCTAAACTCATGAGTTCTATCCACAGACATGACAAAAAATCTCTGGTAATGCAACTAAAGTAATGGACGTGCTCATGATTGGAGAATCCATTGAAAGCTTCAAAGACAGAGATGATGCTGCAATTGCAGAGGTATACACACAATCCCACTTCGATATTCATATAATGGATTCTCTAATATATATATTACCATAGTGCCTATTTTATATACATTTTCAGTGATCCAAAACAAATCAGGAAGTTACCTATTCGAGGCTGAAATCCTATCTTCTTCAATAAATAATCCCATAGGTGCAACGTGGCTGGAAGTTGTTCTTGTGAAGGACCTGCTTGATCGGTTTCCGCTAAATGATGTCACGCGTTCTGTATTCACAAGATGTGGTGGCACTGGTATTTCATTAGAGTGGCCAGAAATACAAAGGGCTCCGGTGTCATCTTGGTCCCAATGTACTTCCACCATCAATCCTCCGGGATTTTCTTCTGATTCTGTTCCAGGAATCAGTGCAAACCTTGCCCCAGTGGGAACCTGACATAAACAAGTAACCAAGTAAGATAAATCATATAAAATCACTTTTTAAGGCTAATGCACAACCAGGCTCTAAGTAAGATAAATCATATAAAATTTATTTTTAAGGCTAATGCACAACAGGGCCCAAAACTTCCAGACGCTCTTATCATTGAGGGTTGATACAATAGTACTGCTCCCCACTCAGTGACTGAAAGTGCTGCCAGGTTTCAGAGCATAAATTAGGATAATTGATCTAACAAGACTATTTATTCTACTTAATAGTGGATCATTATGAATTTGATTACATTGTCCCGATAGTCTAGAGAATATTGAACCAAAAAGAACAGAGAAAGATCTTTTACACCATGACTAAGCAACCATGAAAGAGAGCTTCAGTCTCATCTATCAAACAATGAGAATGAGGGAAGGAGAGCTTCAGTATCATAATTCTTTCTCGGTTTCCTCTTCTATGTGACCTTCCATAGCACTCGGTTGTGTTTTTTCATGGGGTTTATTATGCTCTTGGTGACCTACCTCAGCAGTCAGCTGCATTGTAAAATAGGTTTCTTGTGTCTCAGATTTTCAGCCTTGTTGCCTCTGGATGTCCTTTCATGATTATCCATGTCTACAGCCTAGGGCTTTTGCTGTTACTCTTACATTTTGTCATTTATCTTTGTTATTACCTTGTATGGTTGAGCCACTATATGTCTGCATTGTCACAGAGTGATGGACACTTTCATGACGATTTGCCTTCTTTACTCACAATTAAAAATAAAACACACCTGAAAAGAATGACAGACCTGAATTGAAGTTCCAGAACGTAAGTTCAGTGTAGTAAAGCTTCCATCAGCAGCTGCAGTCTCGACTTCTGCTTGCCTTGCAATGTTTAAAAAAACCTCCTCCAAAGTCGCAAGACTCAGTTGAATGTCTGTAATCCCTAGCTCTTCTTCTCTATCTTGCAGTTCTGCAAAGAAATCCTGAAATAGAAGGCACACTTCTTGGTCTCTTGTCAATTTCAAAACACCTACTAGACTCTTTCATCATTTGCATTAAAAGAAGATTGCGATAGTTATTCAAAAATTTTCATGGTCTGGAATTGAATGTTTGTGGAATTCAGCCTATGCTTTGACTAAACAAAAGTAGCTTGAACCGGAAAGAGTAGAGGGAAAAGGAACAGTAGAAGTGTATACCGTCAACTGTTCCTCTTTTTCACGAGGAATGATAAACGTTATGTAGGCTTTGTTCTCTTCCTTTGGTTCTACATTCAGACGCTGCCAAGTAACATTGACCAAATATTTATTGGATTAGAAATAGAAGTTTTGTTAACCATTGTTTCAGGGAGGAGCAGATTACAGAATGTTTGTATTTACCTCTCTAAAGAAATGTTTCACTGGGTCACTCTGGTGTCTACTGTCTTCTCTTTGCAAGGAATCGCTTGCATTTTGCAATAAACTATCTCTTCTTGATTCTTTTTGCACGGTTACATTTACAACAAACCCAGTTCCAAACCGGGATTTCAACCGAACTGAAGTGCCAATGCATCGTAGCTTCCCTCGGGCCATGATGGCTATTCTGTCACTCAGTATATCAGCTTCTTCCATTGAATGAGTTGTCAAGACAATGGCCCGATCCTTCTTCGCATGCTCAATGATGTCCCATACATATCTTCGTGTAACAGGGTCCATGCCAGTAGTCTGTAGAGATATATATCAATCAATCAGAACAAAAGGATAGGCATCTAAATGTACAAGAGGAAACTGGTATCTAAGAAGATTGCTAATTTACAACAGACGAAAGAAATTGCTAATTTCCTGGATCTGCAAAAAGGAGAAGTCTAAGAAGAAAGCATAAACAGGGTGGAACGATTGAAAATACAGGTTCATCCAAGAAAACCAGTTTAGGATCTCCTATGAGGGCTATTGCCACACTAAGGCGGCGCTTCATTCCTCCACTGTAGCTGCCAGCCCGAATATGAGCTGATTCTGATAGTTTTACTTGTGATAACAAGTTTTCTGCATCCTGCAAGATAATAACCAAACTTCGTTCATCATGTGAATGGCGGTTTTGTCAAAAAAATCAGTCTTGAAGACAGTCACAAGCAATCAATTGCAATAATAAGAAATGGAAAACTACAATTTCTGAGAAAACCAAAGCCAATAAGAACATACAGATTTAATGGCAGATCTTGGTATGCCTTTGATGCTAGCAAACAGATATAAGTGTTCTCGAGCTGATAGAGCATTCCACAGAATATCAAACTGCAGACTAAATGAAAATTAGAATACTTCATATTGTAGTGACAATGCACAAATAGATGAAGATCTATACAAAATACACAAGATATTCAAGCATAACTGCATCCCAATTATTTGAATGTTGGTAAGACAGGATTGTACCTGAGGACATACTCCCATTATACTTCGAATGTTTGACATTCCACTTGTGCTTTTAATAGACTGCCCATAGATCAGTGCTGTGATTGATTTACGAATACAAAACAAGACTCAGATGACTGTTTAACCCATTCACTCCATTAAGTAAAACGCAAAAGCAAGAATGGGGGAATATGATATTAAACTTTCAGACCCGATATTGAATCCAATGTTCAATACTTTTACTGTTATATAAGAAATAGAAGAGTCATTATGCATCAAGAAGTTATTAAGCATTCTCAAAGCAAGATAGCAGACCATTCTAATGATAACTTGTGATCCTTGCCATATCTTCACAAGCTACATTCAATCAAATTTGTTTTGTAATCCAGGACGATATATTGAAAAGTAAAGCTCAGGGAAAAGCATCTGTTTATAGAAAATTACCCTCACCGGCATTTGTTTTGTAATCCAGGACGATATATTGAAAAGTAAAGCTCAGGGAAAAGCATCTGGTTATAGAAAATTACCGTCACCGGCTGTTACTGGTGTATTTCCAGTAAGGCAGTTGATTGTAGTTGTTTTCCCAGCTCCATTGGGTCCAAGGAGACAAAATAGCTTATCTTTCTCAATGTTTATCCACAAGCCCTAAAATTTGGTTATAAATCGAAAGGAAGAAAAAATAAATCTAATCAGAATGAGCATAAGTATTTTTACATCAAACTTCAGTTGTATTCTGCTCTTTCATGTAAGAAAGTTGAGAATGAATCATAAGATATCCAATGCCATTCTTATGTGTTAATATACCTTTACAGCATGATGAGGAGCCGTTTTTCTGCATTTGCAGCAACCAACCATATTTCTTATACCAGGGAATGTCTTGTTGAGGCCACGAACTTGGACAGCCACATTTGGACTCCTCGTATCCTCAGTTATTTGCTGTCTGACTAATGATTCCTCTGCGGCAACATCTTCATCATCGGGACTACTTTCAGGTAACGGTGGAACAGATCCTGTACAGCTACAACAACCACCGCCTGCAGAAATCAAATCTTTTTAGTGAAGCACATTGATGGGTGTTCTTTTTTTCAGAAACTACAATCACATCAGTGAAAAGAGAACAACGATGAGCAAATTAATTAAATTTCCTGATTACCTTCTTCTCGATCGCTGGCTTTTCCAGTCCAATATGATATCTTC
Organism: Pinus tabuliformis; assembly: GCA_031772625.1. Classification (NCBI taxonomy): domain Eukaryota; kingdom Viridiplantae; phylum Streptophyta; class Pinopsida; order Pinales; family Pinaceae; genus Pinus; species Pinus tabuliformis. Next base: position 625,983,630 of record CM062811.1, read on the forward strand.
AAAAAGTAAAACCAGGACTTTTTAACACCATTCACATCTGGGAGTGCATTGTCAAAGTAGATGGCGAGAATGAACCACAGAAAGAATGTTGCAGTGAGCCATTTGAAAATATCATCCTGGAAACATGGTGCATCTCTCGTGTCATGTCATTAAAAGAAGTAAAACAGGACGGACCACAACTTTTAACCCATTCACCAAGCCACTCAGTTTACTACCATAGAGCTCATAAACTACTAGAATATTTAGCATTATGCATCAGTGGGGAGGCAACGAGACAGTGATGAATGGCAAGTTCTAGTTCTATTCCAATGCAGAATCTAGTTGACATCCTCTGCTCTATAATAAGGAAAATATTAGGTTTCTTTAGGTAAAATGGCTCCAAAGTAAAACAGGAGGGACTGCAACCTTTAGTCCAGTCCCCAAGCTATCTAGTTTCCTATCATAGGACTCATAACTACTAAATATGAAGCAAGTCTATGCAAATTAGCTAAATGTGAAGCGGGCCCTTGGAAATACGCAAATGTACAATTCATATAAGGGAAAAGGGTTAATATTCGTAGATGGGCAAATCTTTTATGATCATTGTAAAAAAAATATTTATGATATAAGATTTTTAGAAATTTAGGTAAATATTTTACAATTATACATTCTATATGAGTAACTATGAATATTTCCTTAAATAAAAATATTACGTGAACCAACCATTTGAATAACGCAGCCAGAGTCTGCCGAAGGACATTTTGATCTACTAGACCAGCTGATTCCTTCATCTTGACCTGTAGCCGTGGCATCTCCCAGCAATTTTAGGCCTTGAGCAAAAAGATTTGGAGGGAAAAAGGACCAGATGGTACGGTAGCTCTTGGAATATGTATTTGAATATGGAAACCCAAATGTTGTAACAAGCTGCACAAAAAAGAGGATACTTCTATTAGTGTTTTGGATCATATGGACTCTGCTTTTAGGAGTTGTGCAAAATGATAGTTTTATGGAGATTTTACAAAGGATTGAAACATGAACATAAAGCAAACACTACTACAGCTAAAAACAAACCTGTGTTATGAACCCAATTATGTAGACGAAGAATCCGAGAGTGGTGGCAGATGAAGATTTGCTTGTAAAGGCAGACAACAAGAAGGCAAATCCAACCTGTTGCATGATCTTGTGAAGTGAGTATCTGCTATTGATGCCTAAATATTGCAATCCAAAAGAATTCAGTCTCAATGTATATTCCTCTTCTTTTCCCTGAGTTTAAAGTCATTTCATCTCTGCAATGTGAGATCTGTATTTTGGAATAAATTTTTACTTCATTATTTCAACGGTAATGTATTAACATGTCGTCATTCAATATAAATGTCAAGACGAACCATATACATACAGAGTGTGCCTCAAATATATGAATATTTTGTCATCATGTGCACTCATGAATTGTGATTGAAATGTTGATGGCCTCGATGTGCATCTGAAATTGTTCTGTTTTTTTTAAAGAAAATCAAAGTCTTTACTCTACAGGTTCGAAAATAACTGGGATGGATGTTCATGTCCTCACCATGTTCAACTGAAAGAGAAAGAACAAAAGGAACAAAATTGAGAAACTGTTCTTGAGGAAAAAGTCGAACTGGAACATCATTCCAAAAAGGACCATGAGAATCGCAGATACAAATGTGAGGATGCCTTCCCAAGTCAGCCAAGTCAACCAGTAGGCTGAATTATAAAGTCCCATAATAGACATTGCCTGGCGGATCCCAAAAGACAGTTAGATAATAATGGATATACTAGTGTCTGTTCATGATAATTCTCACCGATTATTCTAGATTTAAAAAAAAAGCAATCCATATACTAACTGACAAAATTGTTAAATAGAATCATGATTCAAACTAAAAAACATTTTCAGCATAAATTCAAATGCTAAATCAAGAGTGAGAAATCTTTTTGAAATGTGTTCTAGACGCATTTGAAATTTTCAATAGAGAACCAAAAAAGGCAATCATTGACATGGCTACCTGACGAAGTTTAAGCTCCTTTTCGGCAACTATAGAACCCAGTTGAATGACAAACCCGAACATTGCAGCGGCAAGAAAAAATGTAGGCCCGGCTCGTCCAACAATAGAGAAAATTGCAATGGCTGGATGTGCAAATTCCTTCAGTCCTACAGTCCAGCTAAAGTTGGAATCTGCATCCGATAACAAAATTGATGTATAATATGCACTTTCGGCCAGGGAATACAAGAGCAAACTCAACCAGCTTGTCAGTATAATAGAAGGGGTGACAGTTGACCACTGCTACACAGCCTCTAGGGGCATAGATTTTGACCAACCCATTGTAAGACTAACCATGTTTAACTCATTAAATAAAAAATAAAACCTTTCCAAATCAGATGACACATGACCATCGAGCTATCTACTACAAACCCCTCTTTGAGTGGGCTCTCAATAAAATCAATGAATTCACATTATTGAACTGGTCTACAGTATAAGTGGCATGATCTCTGCTTGAGTTACTCATGAAGAGTTTATTTTGAGATGAAATTGAAACCCTTTTTGATAATAACCTCAATTGCATGGCAGTTTTGTTCTCGTTAGAATGTGTGTTATTAGAAGAAATAAGGCGCACTTGATTGTCAGCCTTTTGTTTACTGATTTCATACGTCACCATCCCAAAGATTCATATTTCAAACGCTATGTTATCCTTCGTAGCTTACTTCCATGTTTGCACTTACGCAACTTGGCTATTTGCATGCCTGAACATCACTTGCAGGAACTCCAACATCACTTGAATTAACAATCTTGAACACTTTAATTGTAATGAAAATATGTGATTGCTGGCCTTAAGATATCATACTCGTTGCTCAGGTTGTGCATCTTTTTAGTGCGCTAAAAGGAGTTGTACCTGTATTTCAATCAGCGTGCTTAATTTTTTATACAGATTTTTGAAAATGAACTTATTATATATTTTTTCCTTTCTTATTTTAGCATGGTTAATTTAATTTTAAAATATTTAGAAAATGGAAGGATAAGAAAGTCTATTAGCATGATTATTTTTGTTTTTATTTTTAATGTAGATTTTATAATTGGATTGTCGATTTTAAAATATTTTGGGAATATAATAGATAGTGAAATCATTTAGTATAATTATCTTTAATTTTATTATAGACTTTAAAATTTGATTACAAATTATAAAATATTTTGGAAATATAATGGATAGCTAGATCAAAGAAACCTTGTAAAGTTAGAGGAAAATAAATATCTTATAGATTGTCATAGATTGATGCTACAGACCTATGTTAGTTAGTTTTCAACGGTGAGGTAGTTTTTGAAGAAAACTTTTTGAATAGAAAGGAGCAGAAAATAATGAATGTACATGGAGACAAACTGCATTAGATAGTTAGTATTTTTTGACTAGATAGGTGAAAATTTAAATATAAAAACTATGTAAGTCATCATTTTGATGGAAATTACAAAATGGGGAACAAAGTTTTATGAAGATGAGACATAAAGTTGTATGAAGATGAGATAGAAAAGCAAACCTTTGTAACTGCTTTTATCTATAAATAAAAGTATGTTAGTTTTTTTTTTTAATTAAAAAAAAACTAGATTAATTATTTGATTTCACTTATATCCATAAAAAGAAAAGAAAAAAAAAGGAGATCAATTTTTTGATTTCATTCATATCCATAAAAAAAATAAAAAATTGAGATCAATTCTTTGATTTCACTCATATCCATCAAATATTAAAAATATTCTGAATTAAATTGTGTTGAAAACATAGCTGGATTGCATATTAGCTAAATTAATTAATTTTAAGTCACATGAAAGACCAAGAGTTTCCCATAGATTTGTATGGATGTTGCACAAGTTTCTAAACTCACTTGCACTTGGGCTTCCCCTGTTGGGTCCCTATAATACTAGTGATTACCCCATTACTATTGTAGTTATACCCCTTATTTATATTGTTGTGCCCCTATTACCCCCATATTGTTATTTCTGTGCCCCATAGAATCCCTCTATTGTTATTTTTGTGGCTTTATATTATTATTGTTAGGTCGGCTGGATTACATGGTGACTCCTTAGACTCCTATATATAGAAAGGAGGTTTTGTCATTTGTATCATCCAAGAATTGTTCATTTATGTAATGTAAAGGAGGTTGCCCCCTCGAAGAGGCTGAATTCTAAGTCGTGGATCTCTCTTTCTATCTTTTTGTGAGCTGGTTTCATAACATTTGGTATCAGAGCTTTGGATTCTAGGGTTTCGCTGCTCCAAATAAGTCATCGTGGCATTTTCGCTATAACTTTTTTTCTGTAACGTTTCAGAAGTCGCAAAAAAAACCCATTTGAGAAGAATTGGCTCTGAACTTTGGGTCCGAATTTCAGAGCGTTTAGCACGATATTTTCGGAGATATGATCTGAGGAAGTTGGCCTTTTTGCAGACTCCTGAATTACATTCAAAACAGGTGACCTGGGGAAAATCGTCATAACTCTCTCTCTGAGGATCAGATTGAAATTTCGTAAAAAGGTACAGAAAGAGGACAGACTGTAGTTTCTTGTGGGTGAGTTTCAGATTCAAAGGTTGAAACAGTGACTCGTGGAACGTCGTACAAGTTCGCTCTACTGAACTAGTCTAAAAGCAAGTCATTGTGGGAGATTTCACATAACTCTTCCTTGGAGAATCCAATTTGGCTCAGACTTGTGGCATTGGAAAGAGGACGCAGAAGGCTACTACAGATAGCAATTTCAGAACTGGATGATCCGAAATTACAGAGATACATCAGATTCAATATCAGGCTTCTATAAAGTGAAAAAAGGTGTGTAGTTTTTTTTTTTAATTTTTGTGTAAGCTTGGTTTAACGGAATTCAAAGGGCATAGTAAAGCATTATTATCGGTAACTGATGCCCCGAGGAAAGAAAATGCAAACACCTAGTAAGGAACCTGAAAGCTCTAGCATGACTCATGAAGAAGAGGAAGAAATGCTACATGATATATCAAAATTACAAGAACAAGTGCAACAAATGTCACGCTCACAAAAGCTAACAGAAGCTAAGATAAGTGGCGTGGAATCTAAGATAAATGGCGTGGAATCTAAGGTAAATGGCGTGGAATCTAAGATAAAGGGCATGGAAGCTAAGATGGATGGCATGGAAGCTAAGATGGAAGCTAAGATGGATGGCATGGACGCTAAAATTGATGGCATGGATGATAAGATGGATGAATTGAAGAAGTTGCTACAAGAAAGGGTCACTAATGGTGAAAAGGTAGTAAAGGAAACTCATGATGAGAACAAAAGAAATGTTAATCATGATTCCATAGACTCTAATGTTGGATCGAAGACTCACCATGTTCCAAAAATCGATATGAGGAAGTTTGATGGCAAGGATCCAGCCACATGGATATTACAGATGGAGCAATTCTTCGATCTCAATAATGTGCAAAACCCACAAAAGGTACGTACGGCAACTTTATATTTGGAACCAAATCAGTTTGTATGGTATCAATGGCTTTGTTCTCGTAAACAATTTATCACTTGGGCAATTTTTACGGAAGAATTGATAGCACATTATGAGGATACAAAAAGCAACACTTTTTTTAGCCAATTGATAAGTCTCAAACAAAAGGGTTCAATAATGGAGCACATTGAGGAGTTCCAAAAATTGAACATAAGGGTAAAAGATATTCCAGAGGAGCATAGGATTGATGTGTTCATAGGGTCTTTAAAGGATAATATCCAACATGATGTGCGCCTTTGGGAACCTGATTCATTAGAGAAGGCATTCAGGTTAGCAAGAAAAATGGAAAGCAAAATTATGGCAACTAGGAAGCATACCGTTCACAACTATAAAGAGGAAGTGTTGTTGCCCATAGTCTTCCACAACCTACAAGGTTGACACCACAACAATTGGAAGAAAAAAGAGCAAAAGGGCTTTGTTACAATTGTGATAGCAAATACACAAAAGGTCATAAGTGTGCTGAGAAGAAATTATTCTACATAGATTGTGAAGAGGAAGAAGAAAAGGAGCAAGAAAGGTCAAAAGAAGAGGATATATTCCAGGAACAAAGCCTAGATGAAGAACAAATAAATCCGACCATATCTTGTAATGCATTGGCGGGAATTACCACTCCTCAAACCATCAAGATAGAAGGACAAATCAAGAAAAAAAGGTAATAGTGTTGATTGATTCAGGAAGCACCCACAATTTTATTCATTGTAGGGTAGCAAAAGAATTGAATTGCTTCCTATATCCAGCACCAGAGTGTCAAGTGATGATTGCAAATGGAGGAACAATAAATTGCTCTGGAAAGTGCCATAATATCAAGCTATCCATGGGAGAATATGTATTGACTAGCCCAATGCTTTCCATTCCAATGGGAGGTGCTGATGTTGTACTAGGAGTCCAATGGCTACAATCCTTGGGTACAATAGCTTTTAATTTTCAAGAACTTTTCATCAAATTTTCTTCGGAAGGAAAGGAAGTTGAATTAAGGGGTATTGCAGGGAAACCAGGAAAGATAATCAGCTCTAATGGTATGACAAAGCTTCTAAAAAAGGAGCAAAGAGGTGTAATTGCACAATTATGTTCGCTAGATGTTTCCACATTGGAATCATCTATTTCTCCAGATCTCCAAAAAGTCTTGGACAATCATTCCAAGGTATTTGAGACTCCCAAAGGTCTCCCACCTATGCGTGATCATGATCATGCTATTCATCTGATTCCAGGAAGTGTTCCTCCAAACATCAGGCCGTACAGATATCCCTATGTCCAAAAAAGTGAAATTGAACGTATGGTTGCAGAAATGCTAGAGGCTGGTATAATTCAACCGAGTCAAAGTTCTTTCTCAGCTCCAGTAGTATTGGTGCACAAGAAGGATGGATCATGGCGCATGTGTCCAGATTATAGGGAGCTCAACAAGCTCACTATTAAAGATAAGTTCCCCATTCCTGTTATTGATGAATTACTGGATGAATTGCATGGATCAATTTACTTCACCAAGTTGGATCTTCGTTCGGGATATCATCAAATCAGAATGAAGATTGAAGACATTCCAAAAACGGCATTTAGAACTCATGAGGGTCATTATGAATTTTTGGTCATGCCTTTTGGCCTTACCAATGCACCTTCAACATTTCAAGGTTTGATGAATTCAATTTTCAAACCATTCCTTAGAAAATTTGTGTTAGTATTTTTTGATGATATACTAATCTACAGCAAGTCTTGGAAGGATCATGTTGAACATGTTGACAGGGTGCTACAACTATTGGAGGAGAAACAATTATATGCAAAAAGATCCAAATGTTTCTTTGGAGTCCAGGAGGTGGAATATTTGGGTCATATTGTATCTCATGAAGGAGTTAAGGTAGACCCTAGCAAAATTAAAGCCATTAAGGAATGGAAAATCCCCACATCCATAAAGCATCTGCGAGGATTTCTTGGGTTGACAGGGTATTATCGCAAGTTTGTTAAGAATTATGGGAGAATAGCAGCACCTCTAACAACATTATTGAAGAAAGATTCATTTTCATGGACTCCGGAAGCAACAAAGGCCTTTGAACATCTTAAAGAGGCAATGTGCCAAGCACCGGTCTTAGCTACACCGGACTTCACAAAAACCTTTATTGTGGAATGTGATGCTTCAGGAAATGGAATTGGTGCTGTTCTAATGCAAGATGAAAGACCCATTGCTTTTGAAAGTCGTCCAATCAAGGGAAAGTTTTTAAGCAAAGCTATTTATGAGAAGGAAATGTTGGCAATACTCCATGCACTTAAGAAATGGCGACCCTACCTAATGGGAAGACACTTCAAGGTAAAAACGGATCATGATAGCCTTAAATACTTTTTAGAACAAAGATTATCCTCTGAAGAGCAACAAAAGTGGGTCACAAAGATGTTGGGTTATGACTTTGAAATCATCTACAAAAAAGGGAAGCAAAATGTGGTGGCAGATGCACTCTCAAGAAAGGATGAGGATGTGGAAGCATTGTTGTGTGCCATTTCTATTATCCAACCAGATTGGATAAACGAAGCAAGGGAGGAATGGAAGAATGACGAAGAAGTGTGGGCACTTATTCGAAAGCTACAACAAGATTCCAGTACTTCTGATACATTTAGCTGGAAAAATGATTCGTTATGGTACAAAGATCGCTTATACCTCTGTAAGAATTCCCAGCTAAAACAAAAGATTCTTATGGAATTGCACACTTCTCCCTTAGGAGGGCACTCAGGATTTTTAAAAACTTACCACAGGGTTAAGAAGGAATTTTTTTGGGATGGCCTTAAATCAGATATTCAAAAGTTTGTGGCAGAATGTTTGGTTTGCCAGCAAAATAAAGTTGAAACAATTAAGACACCGGGTCTATTACAACCTTTATCCATTCCAAGCCAACGTTGGGAGGAGGTTTCAATGGATTTTATCACAGGTTTACCCAAGTCTGAGGGAAAGAGTGTCATCATGGTGGTAGTTGACAGACTTACCAAGTATGCACACTTTTGTGCATTATCACATCCATTTAAAGCCAGTACAGTTTCTACTGCATTTATGGAAACAGTTCAAAAGCTACATGGAAACCCAAAGATTATTGTAAGTGACAGAGATCCCATTTTCACTGGAAATTTTTGGACAGAATTATTTTCTTGTCTTGGTACTCAGTTAGCTCATAGCTCATCTTATCATCCTCAATCTGATGGGCAAACTGAGATAGTAAACAAATGTTTGGAAGGATATCTTCGTTGCTTTGTATCTGATAAACAGACACAATGGGTCAAATGGTTGCCTCTGGCTGAATGGTGGTATAACACTTCCTTCCATACAACAACAAAAATGACCCCATTTATGGCACTTTATGGGTATCAACCACCATCCATCACATCATATTTAAGAGAAAATTCTAAGGTTCAGGCAGTGGAACATCACATCGAACATCAACAACAAGTCCTCCAACTCTTAAAGGATAACCTCGTGTTGGCACAAAATAGAATGAAACAACAGGCAGATCAACATCGCAGTGAAAGAAGTTTTGATGTAGGTGATTGGGTATTCCTACGGCTACAACCATATAAGCAAATGTCCCTAAAGCAAGCTAAGAAGGATAATAAATTATCACCAAAGTATTATGGTCCGTACAAGGTGTTGCAAAAGATTGGTACTATGGCATACAAATTGGAGCTTCCTGCAGCTTCTCGATTGCACCCAGTTTTCCATGTTTCATGTTTAAAGAAGGTTATAGGTGACAAGCTCCCAATTCAAACAATATTGCCAGAACTTGATGAGGAAGGAAAAATTATATTGGAACCAGAAGCAGTCACAGAAACAAGAACTCGACAGCTACGAAATCGATCAATTTCAGAGTATCTTATCAAGTGGAAGAACTTATCCGCTGAAGATTCCACATGGGAGGATGAGAATTTTATGCAGAAGTATCCAGAACTACTCAAGCGTTGAGGACAACACTTTTTTGAAGGAGAGGGGCATGTTGGGTCCCTATAATACTAGTGATTACCCCATTACTATTGTAGTTATACCCCTTATTTATATTGTTGTGCCCCTATTACCCCCATATTGTTATTTCTGTGCCCCATAGAATCCCTCTATTGTTATTTTTGTGGCTTTATATTATTATTGTTAGGTCGGCTAGATTACATGGTGACTCCTTAGACTCCTATATAACAACTGGATTGAGCCACATGATGTCACAAGCAATAGAAGAAGATTTAGATCCAGTGACATATGCCCTTTAGAGTCTACACCCAATGAAGTAGAAATGAGCAGAATGGTACAACGCTTATTCCTTCAACTTCAACTATTATTACTACAACAAGAGGAAGCACAAGCAGGCAAATGGCAAGGAGGATAGTTGTGGGTGGTTGACATTCTTTGTGATCTGTGTCTGGCGCAGATCGGTGGTCTTGGAATTTGTGTGGGCTCCCATTACCTATTCTGGCGGCTTATCTTTCCTTTTTTGCCTCCCTACATTTAATCCTTTCCCCTTTGAATATGCATTGTGACTTGGCATCCACTCGCCACGGATGTTTTATTCTCTCGTTTCCTTGTTATGTGTACGCACTCCCTCTAACATCCTTGGGTGTTTCTTCCCTCGTACGGGGATGGTAATATTCTTTCCTCAGCATCTGCAGTTTTAGATTTTTTCTATTCTGGGCCTTTGTGGTACACAACGTTGGAGGCAATCTTTTGCTCTTCCCCAGATTGTTATAGGTGGGGTTGGTTTTGACGTGGCGACACATTTTGGTTTGAAACGCTCCAGGGGTGGATGGAAGATTACTTGGCATCATTGGATGCTGACATTTCTTCTCAAGAGACCTTTCTACGAGCCACGTTGGAGATGGTGCGGTCATGGGCTCGCAACACTGGCCATCTGAGATCTGAGTTGGACGGTTCACGTGTGGTTGATGTCGAGCCTACCCATGCACCCCTGCGATCTTTACATGTGCATGCAAATGATGTGTTGTCACAAGATGGGGGCTTCGGTAATAGATGGATGCGTCAAAGGAGGAGGCATAAAAATGTTCGAAGCGTCGCTGAACCCAAAATGCTCAGTTTCGTACATGATGTCCTTTGGGACCGAGTTCAAAGCCTCCAAAATAGGACGTTAGTGGGTCAATGGTATTTCACTAGCTCTCAGAATCTGGATATGGAGGGATGGGTTTTGGCTTAGTGGAAACCATGATTTGAATGTGTAAAATTGAAGATTTTTTAACAATTTGCAAGTGAAATTTATATGTGTTTTAGGTAGAGGATCAACTTACTAAACACATAAACAAGTAAATTTTAACCAAATTTTATAGTGAAACAGAGACAAAACTAGCATATTTGAAACAAATAACACAAGCATGATAAAGGAGTTCACCCCTCTCTTGGGCTACATCTCCTGGTCCAGCTTCCAATGTAGGGCCTCTTTTATTAAAAATGCACAAAAGTGTGTTTACATGCTTTACACTGCTCAAATAGCAGAATTGATGTCTCCAATGGATCCAACACTGTCAAAAACCCTATTTTGGTTCTTTTTGTGCCTCATTTGGCAAAAAATGAGAACGTTATCTTTGTTTTTTTATTTTCCCAAATTCTGTTGCCAACCATCCTCAAATTCGACCTCACCCTAGCTTGAGTGACCCAAATGCAGAACTGACTCATTCAACCTAGCACAATTCCCTCTCAACGGGAGAATTTGTAGGACTGTTAAGGGCGTCATTGAGCCCCTAGTCCCGAAATTCCTAGTCACGTGGCGTCATGCGACTGCATAGGAGGTCGAAGATTCTGGGCTTTGTCTGGCTCCATCTCCGGCACGCGCCCTTAGTTCCATGCAGCGTAGGTGACCGTGGGCTGGCCCCTCTTCCACTTACGTTATTGGTCACATGAGGCCCCGTAGGGCTTGGGGCTAGCCCCTGACTCTTTTTGCACTCTGTGTTACATTGTTTGGTCATACGACTGAGCAAAGGCCATGAGGGTTGGCCGTGGGCCAAGCTAAGGCCTAGCTCTTGGCCCCTTGCCTTTGGTCCTATGGTGCAGGGGTGGCTAGGGGCTAGGGCTTAGCTCGACCCCTCCCCCATAAGCACATATACCAAACATTATATATAAACTTTGAACGTTGTTTAAATAAGAAGCATGTTAGCGTGGTGGTGTAGGCCTTGGTTGCTTGGTACGTGGTCTTGGTTTTGAACCCAGGGGGTGCTCTTTGGCCTCCAATTTTTTTTTAATGTGCTACTTGGAGGTCATGTGTCCACCTCTGGTTGGCCCACGTGGCCTTCCACCATTGGCCACAAAAAAAACCAGTCATAATTAAAAATGTTTAAAAATTCAACCTTAGAGAAAAATTGGAGAAATGTTGCAAACCCATTTTTTTAACTTTTTGACCAATCAGATGAGGCCATGTGGCAGCGTGCCACTAGCCCAAAAATACCCAATTACATGTCCATTTGCCAAAACTTTACTTGTTTGACAATTTGATCATAACGTGTTTCTAGGAGCATCCGATGTTGCATTTGAGTGAAATGAGTTGCGTTGGATTCAAATCGTCGAGATCTATCCAGTCATATAGGTTTCGATCTCTATCGCACACTTTCAATTTTGAGCATTATTTTGATCCACTAGATCAAACCATTATTGGTTTATACCTCGAAATTTAGTCGTTTAATGAATTAATGGTACAACTTCCATTTCCTACATCAGGCAGATGCCCAAAAACTTTTAAAGACTCCATGGGTGTGTGACTGAAGTTTTCTACAACTCTGCAAATGGTATGTGGGCTTCAGCCCACTCACCAACACTCCTCTTAACATATACACCTGGGTTAAACTTCCTGGCCTGCCACTGAAATTTTGGACCAAGAAAGCTTTGGAGGAGATTGACAATTCAGTGGGTAAGTTTGTTTATATGGATCCTAAGGTGTTGGGGGCTCGCAATAAGAGGATGGCTTGGATCCTCCTCGAGGTGGATTATGTAGGTGGCTTGCTGGAAGACATTATTCTAGAATGGGGTCCCCTACACATCGTTCAACGTATTGACTATTGGGACATCTTGCTTAGATGTTTGTTGTGCCACCATACTGGTCTCCCTCCTTGATTGATGTCCGCGACGCCAACTTATTGTTGGTTCTTCTCGGCGGGACTGGCACAACGAAAAACAAGACTGCGGTGCTTCAATGCCAAGGTCGGCTTCAAATCTAGGTACTTTCAATATTTTAGATGGTCCATCTCATTGTGTACATAATTATTTATCTGTTCCCTCTCAATCTCCTCGCTCCTCTCGTGATGTTGATATCGATCTTGAACCCCATCCTTGCCTTCCTATTACGACTCTCCGGGATCTCTCCATCAACATGACTCACCCGCCCCATGACCTGCCTTTGCCTCCTCCTTCGGGTGATAACATGGATATGCCTGGTCTACCTTGTACCGCTATGCCTGTACCTTCGTCCTGTCCCACTGATTCAGGGCCTTCAACTTCTTCCCTCCCGCATGATGGCTCTTCCTCCCCCCTTGTTCCGATTTCTCCCCCCTCTCCCCGCAATTCTGTGGACAATGATCTAGAATTTCTCCTTCTTAACTCAGCCATGGATCTCTCCGCTCTTACCATCCACAAAGGAATTGGCGGTGCCTCTTCCCCTATCATCAACCCTTCCTCTGCTAAGAATATCTCCACCTGACATAAGGTCGGCAAGGGTGGCCAACATTCTCGTGAGAAATCTCAAGGTTTGCAAATAATTTTGGATTTTGGGGATCTACGTGATATTCTGATTCTTGATTCATCTTGTTATGGGGCCCTTAGAGATCGTATGCCCCCTGTTACTGGTCTATCATGACCATCCTCTCGCTCAATTTTCGCAGCTTGGGGGATGTCGCTAAAAGGTTGTCGTTACGCCACCTCCTCTTTTCCTTCCGACCTTTTGTTGTTCTCATCCAAGAAACCATGGTCGATTCAGCCAGATCTTGGGCGTACTTCCATCTAATTTGTCTACACTGGTATATGGTGATCGTTGAATCATGTGGTTTATCTAGTGGTCTAGTTTCTTTATGGGATCCTTCCTAGGAACATTTCAAGGCCTGCATATTCTTTGCTGACATTTTTCTCTCTAGATGTCTCAGGGGATCTCACGAGAAGCTTCACATATGGAAAATTTATGCTCCTTTTGTCGACAAACACTCTTTTTGGGATCGGGTTAGGAACACAAACATTCTTAACATCCCCTCGCTGATCATTGCAGGGGATTTCAACTTGACGTTGTCTAGAGATCAATGTTGGGGATTCACGAGTCCAAGGGACTGCTTTTCGGAATAGTTGGCTAGACTTTTTGAGGACAACCATTTGGTTGATGTATGCCCTTCTCCCTTCTAGCCCACTTGGAACAAGGTAGAATCAGGGAGGACTATATCAACAAGAGAGTGGATCGCATCCTAGTACACCAGAGCCTTCTGGAAATCCTGTGTAATATGCGATGAATGGTGGTGAAATTGTTCATTTCTGATCAATGTCACATTCTGCTTCAGTGGAGGATGGAATGGGTTTAGAAGGGCATTCCTTTCAAGTTAAATCATATGTGGCTTGAGGATGAGGAGTTCAACGTATTGGTTAAAGAGGTGTGGAATGGTGTTCCACGTTTTCCCGAACAGGCCGCCATGGACTATATCACTCCCTGTTTGGCTTCCCTTAAGAGATGTGTTAGGACTTGGGAACGAATGAAGAAAGCCCATGTTTATGCTGAATTGAGAACATTGGAAAAGGAGATTCAAGCCTTTAGTGCTTGTCTCATGGAGGGTCAGCACTCTTAGATGGAACTTGACTCCATCAAAGCTATGGAACAGAGGTGGAAACAAATCATGAAATTTCAGGAAGACACCTAGCGGCTAAAGAGTCGGGCCACATGGATACAGGCGGGTGATTAGAACACTAAATTTTTTCAAAGATTTTCAAATCAAAGGAGGAACTCTAACTCTATATGGAATATCAGGGGCACAAATGGATCCCTCAAATACTCAGATGCAGATATTCGAAGGGAAGTTGAAATTTTTTTGGGGCACTCTTTAAGGAGAGGGATGATGTGAATATGGAAGATCTTCTGTGGGCTGTGGAGCAGTACCCTATGATTTTCGATCAGGAAGTGAATGAAAAACTAAATCGCCCTATTTCGTTGGAGGAAATTCACTCAGTAATTAGATCTTTTGCCAAGGACAAATGCCCTGGTCCCGATGGATGGACTGTTGAACTGTTCCTACACTTTTTTGATTTGATGGGAGGGACTCTCCAGGATATGGTTGATTAATCACGGATCAGGAAGAGCATCTCTGGCTCCATCAAGGCTACTTTCATTGCCTTGATCCTCAAGGTTTCTGCACTTGTTTCATTTTCGGAATTCAATCCTATTTCTTTGTGTAATATTGTGTACAACCTCATCTCCAAGGTCATCATTGAGCGGTTTAAAGGAGTTCTTTTGGTCCACATCTCAAATTAACAATTTGGATTTCTTACATGTATATACATACATGTTGTCTTCGCCATCGCACATGAATGTGTTCACTCTATTCATATCAAGAATCATGAAAATTTATTTGCAGAGGACATATGATTGTGTAGACTAGAGACTGCTCTGACTCATACTCATTAAGGTTGGTTTGGAATATGGAAATGTCGAGTGGATCATGTGTGACCAATATTTGGCTTGCCATCCTGATTAATGGTTACCCCACAAATTTTTTTGGAGCTCACAGAGGACTGTGACAGGGGTGTTCATTATCCCCCTTACTCTTTTTATTGGTCATGGATGATTTTAGCAGAAAGATCAATGTTGCATGAAGTTTGGACAAATTTCAGGGTCTACGGATGGCTCCACAGGTAAGAATTACACACCTATTCTTCGTGGATGATATTTTATCATTTGGTGTTATCAAGAGGGAGCAATGGGAGACTCTACTTCACATTTTCCAAAGGATGGGGGCTGCTTCCGACCTATTTATAAATGGTCCCAAATCCTGCCTATACTTTTCTTGTGGTAATGACTCCAACATCACATACATTACAGACCAATTTGGCTTGAATATGACCCCTTTACAAGAAGTTTTTACCTACCCGGGCTTTAGAATTAATCTGTCTTGCTACAAATTTGATGATTGGGCTTGGCTCCTTTCGAAATTTGACAAGAAACTAAAAAGCTTGTCATATCAATGTCTCTCTCTTGGTGGCCATTTCACTTTGATACAATCAGTTCTGCAACATATGGCGACATATTGGTCACATTTATTTTCCCTCCTAACTCACATCTGTAACCTGATTCTATCTCGCCTCGCTTGTTTCTTATGGTCGGGCATGTGATCTACACATAAATTTCATCTGGTAGCCTGGGAGTCCATTTCTAGGCTAAAATCTGTTGATGGATGGGGGATTTTGGATTCTCAGGTTTTTGGAGTTTCATTACTTTTGAAGTCTTTATGGCATGCACTTTTTGGTGGGGGTGTTTGGGGACAAATCATCGCTGCTAAATACCTCAGGAAACAACACATTACTTACTAGTTTGTGATGCAAGAGATTGGTATCAAACATGGATCTTACATCTGGTCTAACTTTCAGAAGATCAAGTCCTGGTTCTTCCAGAGGGTGAAATGGACATTCAACATGGGAAACTTAATGTTAATCGGTTAGGATAGGATTGCTGAAGTTAGTGCAATAAATGTCCTATCAATGGACACCATCAACATACTTCAACGCATGGGTATTTTCTATTTATACCAAGTAATCAGAGGCTGGGAACATTGTATGCCAATTTGGATGGAGGCATCACAGGTTGGTCTGCAGGGTCATATGGCTATTGAATGGAACCTCTACATTCAAGTTCTCAGAGATGCATGTTTATGTAGGAATCTGTCCGGTGACAAAATCACCTAGTGTGGCATTATCCATAAGGGCTCCGTGGTAGTGGTTGATAAATATCATTACATCTTACAATAGACGTTGGGAACTCCGACAACAAACTGGTTTCTTGCTATATGGAGACTGAAGATCCTCCTCAAAATTATATGTTTTGTCTGGCTGAACTGGAAGAATAAGATCCGCACCTGGGACAACTTGTGCAAGAGAGGTTTCCTAAGTCCGGGTATATGTCCACTATGTGGTTATGATCAGGAATATGTTCAACATTTGTTCTTTACTTGCACTTTTTCCATGAAGGTTTGGTCCTACAACTTCTCCTCTCTTGGTATTGTTGTTACTCACTTTACTTCTATTGAACTTTGCCTTAAGTGGGGTGTAGAGTGTGGCAGTTTACAGGTATTCGTTCCACCATTTTTCCTCTGGAGAATATGGAAAACTCGAAATCATGTCATCTTCAGGGGTAAGTTACATAATGTTTTCTATACCATTGCAAAAATTCTGGGATGGCTTAAGCACATGAAACTACATCCTACCAAATCCAAAGATTTAACAACTCAACACATTTTCCCTCCAATTATATGGCCTGCTAAATTTTTTGATGGCACGACACAAGAACACAAATGTGGATTCTGTGTGGTTCTTCTCATGGACAAAGACTTGGCTTATAGGTTGCATTGGTATGGTGGCCTAAGTATCAACATTAAGGTTGAATTGGTGGCCTTATGAGGTTTTCTCTAGTTCACTATTCGCAAATAGGTACACCATATCCAAATATAAGGTGATTCTACAACCATTATTGAGGGAATTTCTGGCACATCACACTTTGATCCACCCCTGCTTCAAAACTAGAAGTAACACACCCTCTCTCTCATACATATGTTCCAGGATTTCCATAAACAACACGTCTTCTGTGAATTCAATATGGTTACTGACTCATTATCAAAATTGGGCCTAAGGGACATAGATGGATACATATTTTACACTAAACTCTCTCAGGGGAATGTTTTGGAAAATGGTCATATAACACTCCCATAACGGGTGCACACTTTCTCCTTTTGATAACTTTTGTTTATGTTGTCTAGTTTTGATTATGGACATTACTATGTTTCTCAGTTATATTTTGTAGACTACTGTCCATGATAGATATATGTCTCTATTGCATATGGCACTTTTCTCTCTTTTTGGAATATTTTTGGACTATTGATGTTTCTTCTCTCTATGCTGAACACATTTATGGAATATGCAGGCCAATGTAAACTGAACTTTTTACTCCATTAATAAAGCTTAGTTTGTTTTTTTCCTCTAAAAAAAAGATTAACTAGAGGTATTGCACATTTTAACAAAATTTTGTGATAAACAAATTAAAACATCTCTCAAGATATTTGAAATTACAATTAACAATTAAATTTCATTCGTTATCAATTTTGCTACTGTATTTAATTAGTCTAGATGTATCTTAACTCTTGATATACCAAGTTGCTAGAGGGATCAAATAGGTGTAAACCTCTTTTAAAGTGAAAAGAGATTGGTCCATTTGTGGCTTGGTAGATTGAAAGTTAAGATGGATTTAGGCCAGGGTAAGAATACCATAGGAAAAACCATTGGTTGGAGTGAAATGTTAAAGAGGACACTACAACATCTTTACCATACTAGTTGGTAGAGAATTTTTATTTTTTATTTTTTTTTTACCAAGTCGAATTGTTAAACATTACAACATTTCTTCCTCACTAGGCTTGAGAGCACTTATCAACCTAATGAGCCTATCAGCATAATTAGATTTTTATCCTGACTATTATTAAAAATATTCTATAATATTTCACAAAATTTAAAATTGTACTATCTCTCTAATAATTACCACTATAGATCCATCTTAATCAAGGATGTAGCAAGGGGGAAGGATCAAATCTTGTGAGGTGCAATAAAAAAGATTTGCAACTAGAGAGATTTGGTCCCCTTGTCCCCTAATAGATATGTGGTTATATATATATATATATATATATATATATATATATATATATATATATATATATATATATATATATATATATATATATATATATATATATAATTGTTTCAATTACACTTTTGAATGTATAAATGGTTTGAAAATCTCTTTGCCACTAGGATTGTGTAGGCTACCTAACTTAAGATTTCATTGTTATATTTCATTCAAAATTCACTAAAAAGGGACCAAAATGTAGAATAGTGAGTTTTTCAATTGCTTTATATATATATAAACATTGTTTTTGTTTTTGAAATATTTTATTTATGATTTGCGTTGATTTTTTTTTTTGAATCATTAGTTATATTTTTAAATGTTACATATTAATTTTATGTTAAGAATTAAATGAATTACACATCTCACTCTTATTAGTTTTATTAGGAAATACTTCATTTTTTTTTGCTTTCAATTACTTCTTTCCTTTGTACATTGAAATCTTTATTGTGATTAACACACACACACATATATTAAGTATTGAAATAAATGTATAGATCCATCTTCACTCTAGATCTCTCAAGAGTGAAGAGAAATCAAATCTCTAAATATGCACACTTTTTTTGGTAGTCCCAAACTTAATGAAATGTTTGCACTTAGAAAGATTTGGTTCGTTTCTGGAGTTAAAATAGATCTATGCGTAACATATTATTAAAATGTTTCAACTATTTTTTTCACTTGTTTTATATAATATATGCATACTTAACATTGAAATAATTTATTTATTATTCATCTTCTACACATAAAAATGTTAATATTGGACCATAACTTGAAGGTTTTATTGCAACCTTTGCACAATGTAATGTCGTGTGGATAATTACCTCACATGTTTTATACCATAATTTATGGATATTGTTGCAATATTCATGCATGATTTTTACATATTTATATAACATGTTTTTATTCTTAAGCTTTGCAAGAAAGCTATCGAAAAATAAAATCCTTGAAAATAGCTCATACTGTGGTAAATAACATATTTACCATTAATTACTTCCATTATAATTTGAACAGGGCTTTGCATAAAAAATGGATAGGAATAAGACCATCATTTATGTCTTCCTTAGCACTTATGTAGGAATAGAACTATAAATGTATAACCTTAGAAGTGGTTACTATCCACCAAAAATTATGCAAGTCTTTGTGTCGATCAAACAATTAATTTATCCATTTCACATCTCAATTTATTCCTTCTTGTTAAAGCAAGACTATAGGATTCGATTTGCCTATTGACCACTATTAATTTAGCATGGACCACTGTATATTATAATTGTTTATGCAGTTTTTCCTAGACTATAGGCTCTAACTTGAGTGACAAGGACTAAGTTGCCTTACAACATTTGTTTAATATGGACATTGAAATACTATATATATATAATGAATTACACATACAAGCTATCTTTCAACTCCATTTTAAATAGTGAAGGCATTACATACTATAACATAATACTTAAAAGTAAATTAAAGATTTTTATTTTATTTTATTTTCAATTACTTTATTTTCTATATAATAATTTTAATGTAAAAATTAAGGTAGATATGGAAGTATTTTATTTATTGATGACATTGATTTTTTTATTATTACTATTTCTTAATTTGCTAAAAAATTATTTATATTATTAATTTTAAATATAACAATACATGACAACATCTCTCTCATACTAAGTTGTAGGGTGCCTCTTGGTTTAATTAGTGTGCTTTCATGCACACCCATTGAATCCTCTTGGTTGGTTTGAGGCCTTAATAAGCTCAGGAGGGATAGGTTTCATGGTAGGGAGTCGAGGGTGTCCTAAACCATACAACATGTACATGTGTGTGTGTGTGTCTGTTTGTGTTTGTATAATCAGTGTGCTTTCTAGGCTGAAACTACATCAACTAGGATACCATTGAATCTTCAATTCTTCCATCTTATCATCCATGCCATCCATTTTAGTTTCCATGCCATTCATATTAGCTTCCATGCCATCCATCTTAGCTTCTATTCCTTTCTTTAAACAATCCATCTTATACATATTTATACATATTTATCTTTAATTCTTCCATCATGATAAGATGGAAGAATTGAAGATAAATATGTATAATTATGTATAATTAGTGTGATTTCTAGGCTGAAACTACATCAACTAGGATACCATTAAATCCTATATTGAACAAAACCCTAACCTATTCATCCTGATTTCAAATCCCACTAGCTCACTTCATCAACATCGTAGAGTCTAAGAGATGAAATGTATAAAATGACATCAAAACTAGTGATTAAAACAATAGCAATAAACCTACATGCAAGAGACAATTCCCTATCATAATGCTCATAGTTGTGAATACAATAGCAAAGGATGATAAAATGAATTGATTGTTGTGGGAGCCATAAGTCCCTATCCATTCTCACTTTCATGGCTATACACTTGTTGACGAGTGGCCTCATTAATTTAACGTGCAATGATATCATTTGATTGGATTCAATTGTGACCCCCCTCCCCCCCCACACCACCCTGAAAGGAAAAAAAAAAAAATCATGATTGACCCCTCTCTCAAGGTGCTCCAACGTCAGCATAATGCTTAACCCTTAGAATGTTGGGATAAGGACTCAATGATGATCAATGAACCACCAACCATGATTATTTTTCTAATCTTGATATCCTTAAGCATAATTAGGCCTTAAAAGATTGCAATGGTGTTAGGGCCCTAGTCTAACCTCCTTATTTTGAGGCTAGTCACTTAATATACAAGGCCATCTTCTTTGAATAAGGCCCACCAGGTAGTGGTGGATAGTCACTCAATGTGAATTGTCTTCTTTATTAAATAACATCAAATAAATGGTTGTTACTCATTAATCATGGGACTAGAAGTAGTTAGGATGTACTAGTGATTATTGAGCTCTGTGTTGTTAAGGATTGTTATTATATTGAAGTTGTGCATAAAGTAGGTTTACCCTTTGAAAAAGCCTATGACATTACACTTAGATGGAATTATTAAAATAATGGATTTATTTTGGAAGATTAATTTCATTATTTCTTGTATTTGGTTCTTTTGCATTTATATTTATTTGAATATTGTTCATGCTCTACTATTTATGTTGATAAAACACATTATAAGTGGTATTAGATCTCTTTCCTTAACTAGGATGTGCTTAAATGTTAGATATTTTTTTCTTTTTAGATTAGAGACATGTTCCAACATCTTTATATTACATGAAGATATATCATTCACTAGGAAAACCTATAGTTAGGGAAGAATACGCACACAATCTACAATTGGTGTCACTTGGTTGGACACCCTCATAACCTTTGTTGCTACTCCTTCGAGTAATAATGCATCATACAAAATTTTACTTCAATTCAATCTTATATGTATCATCATGTATATCAAAAGCAATATAATTACCAACTTGATGAGAACCATACAAAGTTGTAATTTTTCTAAATCTTGCATTTAGTTATTGTTTTTACCCCCATTTAAAAAAGTGGTGTTATCAACAACACCATATTTTAGAGAGTTAAAATTACCACATTTAAGTGAAAGGTAGGGAGGAGGGAGGGGTATTAAGCCATGAGTGGGAAGGTGGGATCAAAGGAGTGGGTGGCTAGGGGTGACATTAAGAGCCATCCCTCTTCCTCTACACAATCTATTGTAACGATCACCATGCATACCTCCTATTGCTTTCCCCTTGCACCACCTATTGTTTTTTTTTTCGTTGGTCATGTTTCAATTTTTTTGTTTTTTTTGTTTTTTTTTTTTAATTCAATTTTAGTTTATTTTGTGCAATTATTTTTTAATTTATTTTTAAATATTTATGTTTTTAATTTTTTTCCTATTAATTATATTTTTTAAACTAAATTTCAGACTTTTTTCGACTCTTAAAAACTTAAAAAGTTAAAAAAGGGATTTTGAAAACAAAGAACACCACTCTTTGATTCAAGGGTGGGTTGATTTTAAGTTATTCATTGAAGATTTAAGTTTAACCTTGAATCATATATCAGATTTTTGTGAATTTACACAGCTTCTTAGAGTTAAACATGAGGATGTTTGCATTATGTTATTCTATGATTCACTTCAAGGGAAATGCAAACAGTGGGTTGAATGCTTGCCTGCGGAATCCATTAAGTCATTTCAAGACCTTTGGCTCATGTTTTTGGAGGAATGGACAGATAGGACAGAGGTGGTGACAGAATCTCCCTCAGTTGAAGGTTTTAAACAATGGAATAGTGATCATAGTACAGAAGAAACAAATGAATCTTTTTCTTTGTCCTTATCTTCATATCTGAAATCCTTTGACTGCAAGTCAGAGGATAAGATGAAATTTTTTGATGAAATTGCCAAAGATATTGAGAAAGAAATTGAAGGTTTAGAAGGAAAAATTCAGGCATACAGTTTTCCTGATCATGATTATTATTCTCATAAATTTTTTATGGCTGAACGCATGGAGACTATGCTGGTTCCTCTCTCTTTCACGATTGAGGAACTGAATACTGTGGTTGAAGATCAGTTTGCACAGCTGGAAAGTTTCAAGGAAGGACAAGCTGATCATGTGTTTTGGGACCCTATAGCTGATTACATGGAAGAGTTTTACTCTCCAGTGTTTCAGTTTTCATATGAAGATCAGAGACTATTTCAGTGGCAATGGTCTTTACACTATCACATTGGATCTGAAATCCGATACAGTCAGATAAGATTTCAGTGGCAGCGGTCATCACACTATCACATTGACCCTGAACTCCAGGACAGTCAAAGAAATCAAATATCAGATGAGGCTAATGATTGGCTGCATTGGAAGTTTCATATTGATTGAGCTGAAGAAGTTGAAATGGTTAGGGTAGGTAGGTAGGTAAATTGCAAATAAGCTCAAGGTTGACTGAGCATTTATTTTTCAGTGGATGTAGCTTTCTTTCTCCTACAGTCATGCTGGTCAAGCAAATTTCTGTCTGTCACAAATGGACGAGGCACTGGAGCTGCATGTTCTTAGCGCACCACAAGGGCACACTATCCCAAGTGGAGCCACTGTTATCACTGAAAATGCTGTTGTCAAAATTTTTTAGTCTAGCTTAAAGTCAGGGTATTTTCGCAGCGCCAGAATTCTTTTTAGCAGTTTCGCAGCGCTACCTGTTTGAGTGGTTTCGTAGCGTGCTACGAAACTGGGGATTTGTTTGAGTTTTCAGTGAAGGTCCAAATCCTAGCATGCTTATTGTACAGAGTTCTACTTCCCTCCAGGAATGTTGATGAGAGCAGTGGCAGTATGTTCAAGGAGACACCTTATGATGATGCAGCTATTGTAGGATTGCCATCAAATACATTAAGGGAGTTATCTCTGAATTCTGGCTCATGGGTGATTGTGAAAGATGTACATACTAATGTGGGAGACTTGCAGGAGATTTTGTGTTGAATCCTCTAGACAAAGAATCTATTAAATTTTATAAGTCATAGAGTGTTTGACATTTGGGATTGTCTTTTCACAATCTGTAACTTCTTTCACAAAGCAGGGCGCCACAATGGATTGAAAGATTTGAAAAATATTTATGATAAAGTTCATGTTCACACCTTGTTCATGCTGCGGAGTACTTAGTAATTGTTTTGACAGACCTTGGGACCAGTTTCAAACTTGTAGAAATTGTCCATGAAGGAATTCAGAAATACTCTGAAGCTCTAAAAGCAGATAGTTGCTATGTTGTTGCTTAGTATAATTTGGGGTGGTTTATTAAGAAATGAGCATATCGAGCCTAAATCTGGCTGAGGCATTGACAATGGATGGAAGAAAGAAGCCTTTGATATTGGCTAGTACCAATGGAGTTATTAATTCCGCCTTGCTTTCTGGAGAACATGATGGCACCATGGATGGATCTAAGAAATACAGGGGTTTTTAAAATGACTGATATAAATGAAAATGTCTTGAGTATTATCGAGCACGTTGGTTCATTATTAATGCATATATTGAAGACATGAAAGTGCTCTTTTCAAATGCGGTGATTAATGCCAAGTGTCGAGTAGTTTTATATGCTACAAGGCCGCCATTATTAGTGGCACAAGAGCTGGTTTTAGGTTAACTGGTGTCGTTAAAAGGGTGAGTGCGCATTAAATAGAAATAAAAGAAGGATGGCGCAAATGGCAGAGTTCGAAATAGATGAATTTCCTTTGTCAAGGTG
Source organism: Pinus tabuliformis (assembly GCA_031772625.1). Taxonomy (NCBI): domain Eukaryota; kingdom Viridiplantae; phylum Streptophyta; class Pinopsida; order Pinales; family Pinaceae; genus Pinus; species Pinus tabuliformis. The sequence goes on from CM062811.1 coordinate 626,008,119, forward strand.
GATGGTATTATTTAGATATTGTCTTCTACAAACGTGGTAACGTGCCGGTTACATGCTCCAGCTGGCGACCAAGAAACTTCTCAAGCTGTAAGCAAGGCTTCATCAGAATTTGAGCTCAAAGTTTACATGCTAGGTGATGCCATGTCCTTTTTGAAGAACATTTCCTTGGATAATATCGCTGAAGATGTTGGTGATTTCCAGCCACAGAAGTTTTGGAGTTTAAAGAATTACCAAAGCACAAGTTAAATTCAGAGGGAGATTGTAAATATTCCAAGAACCATGGCTCTCAGAAGACTTGCGCTACATTAGATTACATTTATCACACTTTTGATAAGTATGTTATTAGTTCTGCACTCTGTAGCGGAAGTGTTAGGGGGGCGATGTGTATTTTGTGGATCAGGATGCTCACATTGCATTAGATAATGGAATTGTGCGATGTCACCATATCAAAACCAGCGGGGATAATTACAGGCATAGGTTATGGAGGGCTTGACAATTTGCTCGAAATTCTCAACAAAGAAACGAACAGAGGATACTAGGATCTCAATTGGAACGAGCCAGGAGGGAAGGATACGTTTGATGTGCCAAGTGCGATATTTTTTAAAGTGGTCGAGGCTAACAAGGATAATGATAAGTACCAGTACTCATGTGACAATAGGGAGAACAGAGTCCATGGATGGATCAGCTTTGATCCCATGGTTGGGTTCTGGGTCATCACTCCTAGCGATGAATTTCGTAATGGAGGTCCAATAAAACAAAACTTGACATCCCATGTTGGGCCAACATCGCTTGCAATGTTTCATAGTGCTCATTATGCGGGTGAAGAGCTATGTCCTAAGTTTCGTTCTGGAGAAGCGTGGCAAAAGGTTTTTGGCCCAGTCTTCATTTATCTTAATTCTTCATCAAGAGAGGCTCACCCATTCTCCTTGTGGCAAGATGCAAAGTTACAGATGATAAAGGAGGTACAAAGTTGGCCTTATGGGTGGCCTGAATCTCCATTATTTAGAAAGAGACCAGAACGAGGATATATTACTGGACAACTGTTAGTACATGATAAATATGTTGTTGAGGATGTTCACCCTGCTCGTTTTGCTTTTCTGGGATTGTCCACACCTGGGGAAAAGGGCTCTTGGCAAAAAGAGAGTAAGAGCTACCAATTTTGGAGTCAAGCTGATGAGAATGGGCTTTTCTCTATAGAAAATGTTTGCCCTGGTACCTACAATCTCTATGGTTGGGTGCCGGGTGTTCTTGGTGACTATATGAAAGAAGGCTTGATTAACATATATTCAGGTTGTAGGATAGATGTTGGGATTTTGATCTATGAGCCCCCAAGAGATGGCCCTACTATATGGGAGATAGGTTTACCAGATCGCACTGCTGCAGAATTTTTCATTCCAGATCCCAAGCCTTGCCACATCAACAAACTATTTCTCAATCATCCTGAAAGGTTCCGGCAATATGGCCTTTGGGAAAGATATTCTGAAATCTTCAAAGACAACGATTTGATATATACAGTTGGGACTAGTGACTGGAGAAGGGATTGGTGCTTTGCACACACATGCAGGATTGAAAATGATGGAAGCTTTCGTCCCGCAACATGGCAAATAAAATTCCAGCTAAGAGGTGTGGAACAAAACAGTCTTTATAAGCTTCGATTAGCAATTGCATCATTAACCAATGCAGCCATTCAGGTTCGATTCAATGATGCAAATATATATAAACCACATTTTGATACCATGCAATTTGGGAAAGATAATGCCATTGCTTGTCATGGAAACCATGGTTTGTACCATCTGTTTAACATTGATGTTTCTGGAAACTGGATCTGTCAACTTATTTGTCTTGTACCCATCCAAATAGCCCGGGCTGAAAACAATGGATTACATCCTCTGCTTGATGGGTTTCAGATACCTCCCCATCACACTTATGCAGATAGCATATCTCTAGCAAACTTGCTCTGTTTTGGCTTATATGACGCTGTGTTGAGTCAGTGGGATGGTAAAATCATGGTGGTCTCATCAATTACAGTTGGTTCATCTATTGGAGGTTCATGTTATAGGGAATGTGATTCTGAATCTCACCATAGCAAAGGTGAAACTGAAGATTGGCAACATCAGCTATTCAATTTTGTGAGAAGTTTAAAGGAACACTGTGGTTTATTTAAATCACACAGCAGTTTCGTAGCGCGCTACGAAACTGCTGTAGGTGATGATTTTAAAGTGCAGAGCAGCTAGTGTGATACTATGAGCGGGAGCTGAGGAAGAGAAGCACCTGTCTATTAATATCACTTACAGCACATCTGAAACATGGCAGCATTCCATGTCTGGGGTTATTAAAAGATTTGGGAACAGGCTGCTATACTTTGGGAGAATGTGGGAAACAAAGACCGTGAAAACAGAGCATTCTTCTTAATCAATTAATAAGCATACACGTAACTAGAATCCAAAGCTAGTTCGTTCTATGTACTCTCCTTCAAAGATACTTCAACCTAAACAGCTAAAGGACATGTGTCAAGAGCCAGAAAAGCATCATGCGACAAGGAGCAAAGATTTAGGATTTTGATTAAATGAAAACCATTTGTGATTTCAGTTTAGACATGTTGTAATTAATAAATTAGTTAGGCACTAGATAGGGATAGTGAATAGCCACCTTCGAGGCTCCCCTCATGCTGGAGGAGGAAGCTCGAGGTGGAGAAGTTTGTTTGCCTATAAAGGGATCAGATTAGAATGTAGAAGTTGTTGGATATTATATACAAAAAAGAGAGTTTTATTGGAGCCAATGTAAGACTTGTTACAGCAATAGTAAACAGTGGTTGTTTCTTCTCAAGATTCTCAATGGATCATTTTGTTCAAATGTGATGTTGGTGTATTCTCTTAATGTTCTTTTACAGCTTTGTTATAACACAATCACTCAGAATTCATATTATATGCTCTGATTTCCTGTGTGTTTGGCAAGCTGTGGTGTTGGTGAAGCATGTTTGAACATCTGATGCAAAGAGCCTTGACTTCCATGAGATGACTGTGATTTTGTTTATTAAATGTGAGAGACTCCATAGCCCAATGAAGACCAATTTGATGTGTGTCCAACCAGCTATATTTTCATAAGTGTGTGAAGAGTTAGCCCTCTGTTGTTGTGATTAATTCTCTATCAAAAAGCCTGTGAGAGAGCCCTCTCTGATTAGGAAGGCTAATTCCTAATCTAAAGTCTGGTCTGAAACAGTTACATGAAATCTTGCTTGGTTGCAGCCCTCAGTAGTGATTTTGTGATAACATTTTGGTGCGTCTGCCGGGAGCTTAAGATTGAATTTCTGAAGGTAGCAGGAGTTCAAATGATTTTCAAGGCTGCAAAACTACCTTGGCGACTCCATTGTTGAAGAATTCAAAGTTATATATTCATGGTGATTCCACTGGAGTTATGAAAGACCCAGAAGCTGCTCATCTTTGTTCAAGGTATGCATGCATTGATTTCTCAGGAATTCATGGTTTCCCAAATCATTTTCCCAAGGATGCATACTTTCTAAGGAATGGTCCAAAATTCAACGGTGAAGATTTAAGTTTAACCTTGAATCATATATCAGATTTTTGTGAATTTACACAGCTTCTTAGAGTTAAACATGAGGATGTTTGCATTATGTTATTCTATGATTCACTTCAAGGGAAATGCAAACAGTGGGTTGAATGCTTGCCTGCGGAATCCATTAAGTCATTTCAAGACCTTTGGCTCATGTTTTTGGAGGAATGGACAGATAGGACAGAGGTGGTGACAGAATCTCCCTCAGTTGAAGGTTTTAAACAATGGAATAGTGATCATAGTACAGAAGAAACAAATGAATCTTTTTCTTTGTCCTTATCTTCATATCTGAAATCCTTTGACTGCAAGTCAGAGGATAAGATGAAATTTTTTGATGAAATTGCCAAAGATATTGAGAAAGAAATTGAAGGTTTAGAAGGAAAAATTCAGGCATACAGTTTTCCTGATCATGATTATTATTCTCATAAATTTTTTATGGCTGAACGCATGGAGACTATGCTGGTTCCTCTCTCTTTTACGATTGAGGAACTGAATACTGTGGTTGAAGATCAGTTTGCACAGCTGGAAAGTTTCAAGGAAGGACAAGCTGATCATGTGTTTTGGGACCCTATATCTGATTACATGGAAGAGTTTTACTCTCCAGTGTTTCAGTTTTCATATGAAGATCAGAGACTATTTCAGTGGCAATGGTCTTTACACTATCACATTGGATCTGAAATCCGATACAGTCAGATAAGATTTCAGTGGCAGCGGTCATCACACTATCACATTGACCCCGAACTCCAGGACAGTCAAAGAAATCAAATATCAGATGAGGCTAATGATTGGCTGCATTGGAAGTTTCATATTGATTGAGCTGAAGAAGTTGAAATGGTTAGGGTAGGTAGGTAGGTAAATTGCAAATAAGCTCAAGATTGACTGAGCATTTATTTTTCAGTGGATGTAGCTTTCTTTCTCCTACAGTCATGCTGGTCAAGCAAATTTCTGTCTGTCACAAATGGACGAGGCACTGGAGCTGCATGTTCTTAGCGCACCACAAGGGCACACTATCCCAAGTGGAGCCACTGTTATCACTGAAAATGCTGTTGTCAAAATTTTTTAGTCTAGCTTAAAGTCAGGGTATTTTCGCAGCGCCAGAATTCTTTTTAGCAGTTTCGCAGCGCTACCTGTTTGAGTGGTTTCGTAGCGTGCTACGAAACTGGGGATTTGTTTGAGTTTTCAGTGAAGGTCCAAATCCTAGCATGCTTATTGTACAGAGTTCTACTTCCCTCCAGGAATGTTGATGAGAGCAGTGGCAGTATGTTCAAGGAGACACCTTATGATGATGCAGCTATTGTAGGATTGCCATCAAATACATTAAGGGAGTTATCTCTGAATTCTGGCTCATGGGTGATTGTGAAAGATGTACATACTAATGTGGGAGACTTGCAGGAGATTTTGTGTTGAATCCTCTAGACAAAGAATCTATTAAATTTTATAAGTCATAGAGTGTTTGACATTTGGGATTGTCTTTTCACAATCTGTAACTTCTTTCACAAAGCAGGGCGCCACAATGGATTGAAAGATTTGAAAAATATTTATGATAAAGTTCATGTTCACACCTTGTTCATGCTGCGGAGTACTTAGTAATTGTTTTGACAGACCTTGGGACCAGTTTCAAACTTGTAGAAATTGTCCATGAAGGAATTCAGAAATACTCTGAAGCTCTAAAAGCAGATAGTTGCTATGTTGTTGCTTAGTATAATTTGGGGTGGTTTATTAAGAAATGAGCATATCAAGCCTAAATCTGGCTGAGGCATTGACAATGGATGGAAGAAAGAAGCCTTTGATATTGGCTAGTACCAATGGAGTTATTAATTCCGCCTTGCTTTCTGGAGAACATGATGGCACCATGGATGGATCTAAGAAATACAGGGGTTTTTAAAATGACTGATATAAATGAAAATGTCTTGAGTATTATCGAGCACGTTGGTTCATTATTAATGCATATATTGAAGACATGAAAGTGCTCTTTTCAAATGCGGTGATTAATGCCAAGTGTCGAGTAGTTTTATATGCTACAAGGCCGCCATTATTAGTGGCACAAGAGCTGGTTTTAGGTTAACTGGTGTCGTTAAAAGGGTGAGTGCGCATTAAATAGAAATAAAAGAAGGATGGCGCAAATGGCAGAGTTCGAAATAGATGAATTTCCTTTGTCAAGGTGGATGGTATTATTTAGATATTGTCTTCTACAAACGTGGTAACGTGCCGGTTACATGCTCCAGCTGGCGACCAAGAAACTTCTCAAGCTGTAAGCAAGGCTTCATCAGAATTTGAGCTCAAAGTTTACATGCTAGGTGATGCCATGTCCTTTTTGAAGAACATTTCCTTGGATAATATCGCTGAAGATGTTGGTGATTTCCAGCCACAGAAGTTTTGGAGTTTAAAGAATTACCAAAGCACAAGTTAAATTCAGAGGGAGATTGTAAATATTCCAAGAACCATGGCTCTCAGAAGACTTGCGCTACATTAGATTACATTTATCACACTTTTGATAAGTATGCTATTAGTTCTGCACTCTGTAGCGGAAGTGTTAGGGGGGCGATGTGTATTTTGTGGATCAGGATGCTCACATTGCATTAGATAATGGAATTGTGCGATGTCACCATATCAAAACCAGCGGGGATAATTACAGGCATAGGTTATGGAGGGCTTGACAATTTGCTCGAAATTCTCAACAAAGAAACGAACAGAGGATACTAGGATCTCAATTGGAACGAGCCAGGAGGGAAGGATACGTTTGATGTGCCAAGTGCGATATTTTTTAAAGTGGTCGAGGCTAACAAGGATAATGATAAGTACCAGTACTCATGTGACAATAGGGAGAACAGAGTCCATGGATGGATCAGCTTTGATCCCATGGTTGGGTTCTGGGTCATCACTCCTAGCGATGAATTTCGTAATGGAGGTCCAATAAAACAAAACTTGACATCCCATGTTGGGCCAACATCGCTTGCAATGTTTCATAGTGCTCATTATGCGGGTGAAGAGCTATGTCCTAAGTTTCGTTCTGGAGAAGCGTGGCAAAAGGTTTTTGGCCCAGTCTTCATTTATCTTAATTCTTCATCAAGAGAGGCTCACCCATTCTCCTTGTGGCAAGATGCAAAGTTACAGATGATAAAGGAGGTACAAAGTTGGCCTTATGGGTGGCCTGAATCTCCATTATTTAGAAAGAGACCAGAACGAGGATATATTACTGGACAACTGTTAGTACATGATAAATATGCTGTTGAGGATGTTCACCCTGCTCGTTTTGCTTTTCTGGGATTGTCCACACCTGGGGAAAAGGGCTCTTGGCAAAAAGAGAGTAAGAGCTACCAATTTTGGAGTCAAGCTGATGAGAATGGGCTTTTCTCTATAGAAAATGTTTGCCCTGGTACCTACAATCTCTATGGTTGGGTGCCGGGTGTTCTTGGTGACTATATGAAAGAAGGCTTGATTAACATATATTCAGGTTGTAGGATAGATGTTGGGATTTTGATCTATGAGCCCCCAAGAGATGGCCCTACTATATGGGAGATATGTTTACCAGATCGCACTGCTGCAGAATTTTTCATTCCAGATCCCAAGCCTTGCCACATCAACAAACTATTTCTCAATCATCCTGAAAGGTTCCGGCAATATGGCCTTTGGGAAAGATATTCTGAAATCTTCAAAGACAACGATTTGATATATACAGTTGGGACTAGTGACTGGAGAAGGGATTGGTGCTTTGCACACACATGCAGGATTGAAAATGATGGAAGCTTTCGTCCCGCAACATGGCAAATAAAATTCCAGCTAAGAGGTGTGGAACAAAACAGTCTTTATAAGCTTCGATTAGCAATTGCATCATTAACCAATGCAGCCATTCAGGTTCGATTCAATGATGCAAATATATATAAACCACATTTTGATACCATGAAATTTGGGAAAGATAATGCCATTGCTCGTCATGGCAACCATGGTTTGTACCATCTGTTTAACATTGATGTTTCTGGAAACTGGATCTGTCAACTTATTTGTCTTGTACCCATCCAAATAGCCCGGGCTGAAAACAATGGATTACATCCTCTGCTTGATGGGTTTCAGATACCTCCCCATCACACTTATGCAGATAGCATATCTCTAGCAAACTTGCTCTGTTTTGGCTTATATGACGCTGTGTTGAGTCAGTGGGATGGTAAAATCATGGTGGTCTCATCAATTACAGTTGGTTCATCTATTGGAGGTTCATGTTATAGGGAATGTGATTCTGAATCTCACCATAGCAAAGGTGAAACTGAAGATTGGCAACATCAGCTATTCAATTTTGTGAGAAGTTTAAAGGAACACTGTGGTTTATTTAAATCACACAGCAGTTTCGTAGCGCGCTACGAAACTGCTGTAGGTGATGATTTTAAAGTGCAGAGCAGCTAGTGTGATATTGTGAGCGGGAGCTGAGGAAGAGAAGCACCTGTCTATTAATATCACTTACAGCACATCTGAAACATGGCAGCATTCCATGTCTGGGGTTATTAAAAGATTTGGGAACAGGCTGCTATACTTTGGGAGAATGTGGGAAACAAAGACCGTGAAAACAGAGCATTCTTCTTGATCAATTAATAAGCATACACGTAACTAGAATCCAAAGCTAGTTCGTTCTATGTACTCTCCTTCAAAGATACTTCAACCTAAACAGCTAAAGGACATGTGTCAAGAGCCAGAAAAGCATCATGCGACAAGGAGCAAAGATTTAGGATTTTGATTAAATGAAAACCATTTGTGATTTCAGTTTAGACATGTTGTAATTAATAAATTAGTTAGGCACTAGATAGGGATAGTGAATAGCCACCTTCGAGGCTCCCCTCATGCTGGAGGAGGAAGCTCGAGGTGGAGAAGTTTGTTTGCCTATAAAGGGATCAGATTAGAATGTAGAAGTTGTTGGATATTATATACAAAAAAGAGAGTTTTATTGGAGCCAATGTAAGACTTGTTACAGCAATAGTAAACAGTGGTTGTTTCTTCTCAAGATTCTCAATGGATCATTTTGTTCAAATGTGATGTTGGTGTATTCTCTTAATGTTCTTTTACAGCTTTGTTATAACACAATCACTCAGAATTCATATTATATGCTCTGACTTCCTGTGTGTTTGGCAAGCTGTGGTGTTGGTGAAGCATGTTTGAACATCTGATGCAAAGAGCCTTGACTTCCATGAGATGACTGTGATTTTGTTTATTAAATGTGAGAGACTCCATAGCCCAATGAAGACCAATTTGATGTGTGTCCAACCAGCTATATTTTCATAAGTGTGTGAAGAGTTAGCCCTCTGTTGTTGTGATTAATTCTCTATCAAAAAGCCTGTGAGAGAGCCCTCTCTGATTAGGAAGGCTAATTCCTAATCTAAAGTCTGGTCTGAAACAGTTACATGAAATCTTGCTTGGTTGCAGCCCTCAGTAGTGATTTTGTGATAACATTAATCATGATTCCATAGACTCTAATGTTGGATTGAAGACCCACCATATTCCAAAAATCGATATGAGGAAGATTGACGGCAAGGATCCCACAACATGGATATTACAGATGGAGCAATTTTTCGATCTCAATAATGTGCAAAACACACAAAAGGTACGTATTGCAACTTTATATTTGGAGCCAAATCAGTTTGTATGGTATCAATGGATTTGCTCTCATAAACAAATTATAACTTGGGAAATTTTTACGGAATAATTGATAGCACATTATGAGGATACAAAAAGCAACACTTTTTTTAGCCAATTGATAAGTCTCAAACAAAAGGGTTCAATAATGGAGCACATTGAAGAGTTCCAAAAATTCAACATAAGGGTAAAAATATTCCAGAGGAGCATAAGATTGATGCGTTCATAGGGACTTTAAAGGATAATATCCAACATGATGTTCGCCTTTGGAAACCTGATTCATTAGAGAAGGCATTCAGGTTAGCAAGAAAAATGGAAAGCAAAATTATGGCATCCAAGAAGCATACCACTCACAACTATAAAAATGGAAGTGTTATTGCCCCTAGTATTCCACAACCTATAAGGTTGACACCACAACAATTGGAAGAAAGAAGAGCAAAAGGGCTTTGTTACAGTTGTGATAGAAAATACACTAAAGGTCATAAGTGTGCTGAGAAGAAATTATTCTACATGGATTGTGAAGAGGAAGAAGAAAAGGAGAAAGAAAGGTCAAAAGAAGAGGATATACTCCAGGAACAAAACCTAGATAAAGAAGAAATGAATTCAACCATATCTTGTAATGCATTGGCTGGAATTACCACTCCTCAAACCATCAAGATAGAAGGACAAATCAAGAAGAAAAAGGTAATAGTGTTGATTGATTCAGGAAGTACCCACAATTTTATTCATTGTAAGGTAGAAAAAGAATTGAATTGCTTCCTATATCCAGTACCAGAGTGTCAAGTGATGGTTGCAAATGGAGGAGCAATAAATTTCTCTGGAAAGTGCCATAATATCAAGCTATCCATGGGAGAATATGTATTGACTAGCCCAATGCTTTCCATTCCAATGGGAGGTGCTGATGTTGTACTAGGAGTCCAATGGCTACAATCCTTGGGTACAATATCTTTTAATTTTCAAGAAATTTTCATGAAATTTTCTGCGGAAGGAAAGGAAGTTGAATTAAGGGGTATTGCAGGGAAACCAAGAAAGATAATCAGCTCTAACGGTATGAAAAAGCTTCTAAAAAAGGAACAAAGAGGTGTAATTGCACAATTATGTTCGCTAGAGGTTTCCACATCGAAATCATCTATTTCTCCAGATCTCTAAAAAGCCTTGGACAATCATTCCAAGGTATTTGAGACTCCCAAAGGTCTCCCACATATTCGTGATCATGATCATGCTATTCATCTGATTCCAGGAAGTGTTCCTCCAAACATCAGGCCGTACAGATATCCCTATGCCCAAAAGAGTAAAATTGAACGTATGGTTGCAAAAATGCTAGAGGCTAGTATAATTCAACCTAGCCAAAGTTTTTTCTCTGCTCCAGTAGTATTGGTGCACAAGAAGGATGGATCATGGCGCATGTGTCTGGATTATAGGGAGCTCAACAAGCTCACTATTAAAGATAAGTTTCCCATTCCTGTCATTGATGAATTACTAGATGAATTGCATGGATCCATTTACTTCACCAAGTTGGATCTTCGTTCAGGATATCATCAAATCAGAATGAATACTGAAGACATTCCGAAAACAACATTTAGAACTCATGAGGGTCATTATGAATTTTTGGTCATGCCTTTTGGCCTTACTCACCTTCTACATTTCAAGGTTTGATGAATTCCATTTTCAAACCCTTCCTTAGAAAATTTGTGTTAGTATTTTTTGATGATATACTAATCTACAGTAAGTCTTGGAAGGATCATGTTGAACATGTTGACAGGATGCTACAACTATTGGAGGAGAAACAATTATATGCAGAAAGATCCAAATGTTTCTTTGGAGTACAAGAGGTGTAATATCTGGGTCATATTGTATCTCATGAAGGAGTTAAGGTAGACCCTAGAAAAATTAAAGCCATTAAGGAATGGAAAATCCCCACATCCATAAAGCATCTGTGAGGATTTCTCGGGTTGACAGGGCATTATCGCAAGTTTGTTAAGAATTATGGGAGAATAGTAGCACCTCTAACAACATTATTGAAGAAAGATGCATTTTCATGGACTCTAGAAACAACAAAGGCCTTCGAACATCTTAAAGAGGCAATGTGCCAAGCACCGGTCTTAGCTACACTGGACTTCACAAAAACCTTTATTGTGGAATGTGATGCTTCAGGAAATGGAATTGGTGTTGTTTTAATGGAAGATGAAAGACCCATTGCTTTTGAAAGTCTTCCAATCAAGGGAAAGTTTTTACACAAAGCTATTTATGATAAGGAAATGTTGGCAATACTACATGCACTTAAGAAATGGTGACCCTACCTAATGGGAAGACACTTCAAGGTAAAAACGGATCATGATAGCCTTAAATACTTTTTAGAACAAAGATTATCCTCTGAAGAGCAACAAAAGTGGGTCACAAAGATGTTGGGTTACGACTTTGAAATCATCTACAAAAAAGGGAAGCAAAATGTGGTGGCAGATGCACTCTCAAGAAAGGATGAGGATGTGGAAGCATTGTTGTGCGCCATTTCTATTATCCAACCAGATTGGATAAACGAAGCAAGGGAGGAATGGAAGAATGATGGAGAAGTGTGGGCACTTATTCGAAAGTTACAACAAGATTCTAGTACATCTGATACATTTAGCTGGCAAAATGATTCATTATGGTACAAAGATCGCTTATACCTCTGTAAGAATTCCCAACTCAAACAAAAGATTCTTATGGAATTGCACACTTCTCTCTTAGGAGGGTACTCAGGATTTTTAAAAATTTACCACAGGATTAAGAAGGAATTTTTTTGGGATGGCCTTAAATCGACTATTCAAATTTTTGTGGTGGAATGTTTGGTTTGCCAAAAAAATAAAGTTGAAACAATTAAGACCCCAGGTCTATTACAACCTTTATCCATTCCAAGCCAACGTTGGGAGGAGGTTTCAATGGATTTTATCACAGGTTTACCCAAGTATGAGGGAAAGAGTGTCATCATGGTGGTAGTTGATAGACTTACCAAGTATGCACACTTTTGTGCATTATCACATCCATATAAAGCCAGTACAGTTTCTACTGCATTTATGGAAACAGTTCAAAAGCTACATGGAAACCCAAAGATTATTGTAAGTGACAGAGATCCCATTTTCACTGGAAATTTTTGGAGAAAATTATTTTCTTGTCTCAGTACTTAGTTAGCTCATAGCTCATCTTATCATCCTCAATCTGATGGAAAAACTGAGATAGTAAACAAATGTTTGGAAGGATATCTTCGTTTCTTTGTCTCTAATAAACAGACACAATGGGTCAAATGGTTGCCTCTAGTTGAATGGTGGTATAACACTTCCTTCCATACAACAACAAAAATGACCCCATTTATGGCACTTTATGGATATCAGCCACCATCCATCACATCATATTTAAGAGAAAATCCTAAGGTTCAAGTAGTGGAACATCACATTGAGCATCAACAGCAAGTCCTCCAACTCTTAAAGGATAACCTCATGTTGGCGCAGAATAGAATGAAACAATAGGCAGATCAACATCGCAACGAAAGAAGTTTTGATGTAGGTGATTGGGTATTCCTTCGGCTACAACCATATAAACAAATGTCCCTCAAGCAAGCTAAAAAGGATAATAAGTTATCACCAAAGTATTATGGTCCCTACAAGGTGTTGCAAAAGATTGGTACTATGGCATACAAATTGGAGCTTCCTGCAGTTTCTCAAGTGCACCCAGTTTTACATGTTTCATGTTTAAAGAAGGTTATAGGCGACAAGCTCCTAGTTCAAACAATATTGCCAGAAATTGACAAGGAAGGAAAAATTAATTTGGAACCGGAAGTAGTCACGGAAATAAGAACTCGATAGCTATGAAATCGATCAATTTCGGAGTATCTCATTAAGTGGAAGAACTTATCCACTAAAGATTCCACATGGGAGGATGAGAATTTTATACAGAAGCATCGAGAACTACTCAAATGTTGAGGACAACACTTTTTTAAAGGAGAGGGGCATGTTAGGTCACTATAATACTAGTGATTACCCCATTACTATTGTAGTTGTATCCCTTATTAATATTGTTGTGCCCCTATTGTCCCCATATTGTTATTATTGTGCCCCATAGAATCCCTCTATTGTTATTTTTGTGCCTTTATATTATTATTGTTAGGTCGGCTGGGTTATATTGTGACTCCTTAGACTCCTATATATAGAAAGGAGGTTTTGTCATTTGAATCATCAAAGAATCATTCATATGTGTAATGTAAAGGAGGTTGCCCCCTCAAAGAGGCTGAATTCTAAGGCGTTGATCTATCTTTTCTATCCTTTTGTGAGCTAGTTTCATAACACAATCCTTTATTTCTAAATGCTTAAAGTCCTAAATTATGAAGGCATGCGCCACCAACAGTTTGATGTGTCAATAAAATTCCAGAGTGTAAAAATACTTCGTGTTGTGGGTGTGGATGTTGTCAATGTCTAGAAGAAATTTTGCCACTTCAACCAAAAGCTCCTCATCATCAACCAAATGTAATTCAAACTTAACCTATACTTCTAGAATTCACAAAGATTTACATTAGGGGAATTTTGAGGTCTAAAATGGGCGTCTTAAGGGAAATAATAAAATACTAGTAAAAAAAATAAAATAAGATCAGTTATCCCACTTGGAGGGCACCCAAGTGTGGCATCTATGCCATAACATTGAACTGCCAACGAACGAATTAAAAGGGGGGTGTGGCACACCCTCCAAATGGGAGTCAACATGTTTAGAAGAGTTGGTTAGAATGACTACATATGACATGCACTCATGGGAGGTATGATACATCATGCCAGTTAATGGGTGGGGGGCCTTGGAAGTACACCCAGACTTTTAATCCGCCTTCGAGCCTATTTCAATCATGATTGAGGTGAAATTTATGAGAAGTATAGGAAATAATGAACTAGGGTGGCAAGGGAAGGAAAGGTTATAGGATGTGTTAGCGCTTGAGATTTCACCCTAGGCTGAGGAAGGTAAACCTTCAAGGCAACATCAAACCATTTCACCTCGTAGCTATCCCTACGGGGTATGAGAAGGCTCTCTCCGGTCAAACTCGGTAGATCTTTCAATAGGATGAGCTGACCCAATTAGGAACACTGATATTAGGCTAGTAAACTGATAAGGAGGGTTGATTTAAAGTTTTTGGGGTTTTTTGGTGGCGATTGGAGGGAGTGCAATTCAGGGTGCAGGGATTGAGCTCAGGTTTTGCAGGTGGGTCTTTGGGGCAAGGTAGGAGTTTGTGCTGATGCCTTTAGCTGAGATGGATGATCAAGGAAGAAAAAAGAGAAGCTAAAGAGGGCAAACAATGACTTTGAATCCTCTCTAGACAGTGGAAAACATAAACATTAAACAAATTTGAAAGCTGAGCATGGCAAGCATGAATTCAAACTTTATCACTTCATTTGTTTAATAAGATGCAGTAAAGAAAGAGATGGAACACATAAACACACTTACAATTACAATAAGAGAACACACCATCAACACAAGAGTCCACAAGAATCCCAATGATGTCTGCAAAACCCTGGTCTTCCTTTTCCTCAAATTGCAGAGATACAAGTAAAATATACAATAGGAGCTTCTCCCTCAAGAGTCCAACCATGAAAATGAGCAAGAGAAGGCATAATATAGATGATCTAACTCCTTTCCCCACCTCTAGGGGTCGAGCTCAGCTTCCTAGGAGCTGTTTCAACTAATTCCAAACTAAGCACTAGATAATAGGCAGTCAAAACAACTTGCCTCTAAAACTTAGGAAACCTATCCATGCATTAAATATTTACCATTTACATTCAAGAAACTTCTAGAAGTGATCAAGGAGAGTAAAAGTATCTTAGAGCCATGAAAGTTACATAAAAATCCATGATTTACATGCCCAAAACATTAAACCAAGTGAAAACAGTGTTTTTCTGGCCGAACTGGTCAAAATAGGCAAAATTCCCTGACATGCAGCGCACATGTGCCTGACGGGTAGCGCACATTGAGAGGCCTGTTTTAGGGCCTTCCTGGTGTCCAAATCAGGTGCAAGATAGCTCATTGGAAAGGCCTACCAGTCTTCTTTCCAACCCCACCGGAATTTTTGAATTTGGAGTTCATTTGATCCTTCAAAACTCAATTCGCCCAAGGCAGCTTTCTGCAACTCAAAATAGGGGCAGAAAGTCAAAATTTGCATGTGTTTTGACCTTTTGGAGGCCCAAATCTCCATAAAAACTGAAGTCCATTCATAGGTAGGTGTAACTTTGCATGAAAATTCCAAAAATGCTGAGTTTTTCCCGTTCTGAGTTGCCCCCATGTAGGGTAGCGCACGGGGCGCTACGCGTTAAAAGGCCAAAACCTGTCAATTTCCCAAAAATGCCAAAAATGCCTCAAAACTTTCAAAATTTCTTGTGCTAGCTGCTAGGAAGAGGCTAATGAGTATCATGGTGAGTGAGAGAAGCCTCGGCCAAGATACGGAGTGGGTTGGCCTTCTTCTTCCTCTTGAGGGCCTCGGACAACCTTCTTTGGACTTGGGGGAGGGATAGGGTTTACATATTAAGCCATGGGGGGAAATTTACATTTCTTTGCAAATAATAAGGGCAGAGACATAAGCATGACTTTGTGAAGAAAAGGGGGAACAAGGGAGGGAATCAAATGGGACCAAAAAACCTTGAAACAAACATAAAACCCTAACATTCTGCCCACATTGACAAACAGTTACAAATATCCTTTTTTCCTTGTATTCTTGGAGGCATAATCGCAAGCATGTAGACCCATAACCATCATCAACCCATCAAACAACATGTATAGAGCCTACCTCAACCCAATTTGCAAATTTGAAGAAGATTTAAGTGAGTTTGAGGTGATTCTGGCTTTTACAGCTCAACGGGTAGCGCACCTCTCAACGGGTAGCGCCAGTTCAAAATTAACACTGCGGGCAGCCTCTCAACGGGTAGCGCACCTCTCAACGGGTAGCGCACATTCACAGCCTTGTTTGAGGGCCTTCCCGGTGTCGGAATTGGGCGCAGGATAGCTCGTTGGAAAGGTCTTTGAGTCTAATTTCCAACCCAAGTGGAATTTTTCAATTTGGAGTTGATTTGACCTGTTAAAAATCAAATCTCCCAAGACTGGTCAAAAAGTGCCAAATGAGGCTGCCTGAAAGAAGAGTGTTGTTGCAGTCAACTTTTGAATGCCTTCCTCAACCCCAAATTCAGCTCATGATAGCTCATTGGAAAGCTATTTGTGTCTAGTTATCATTTTACCCATCACAAAAATCATTTGGCCAACCCAGCTAGGAGAAAACTTGATTTTCCCAAGGTCACTTCAGAGGTGTCTTTGATTCTCCTGAGGCAACGGAATTCTTGACATTTCTCTCAAACCATGACACCTGTGTAAAAAGTGAAGGAGTTTTTTCTTCCTTGGCATGTTTTGGACAAAAACCTCTCTCAGTTTTGCAAAATTCATCTTTGATTGCTCAGAACCATCATTTTAGTGAAACTTGTCCCGATGTGTGAAACAAGGAATTCTGTCGAAATGAAGCGAAATGAAGGGGATAGAGGGCTTCTAAATTCTTGGGGAAATTTTTGGGAGTGAGGAGGGATGTTAGGAAGCAGGGGAAAGTGGAATATCAAAGATTGAGTGAGGGGAAGGGGTCCAAAAGGGCAAAACACAGGCCCAACCTAGAAAATTGCCAGGTTGTAGCTAGAAACTAGGGTTTGTGCAAAAATGAGGAATTTGGCGGATCTAAGGGATGGGAAGTGTTTGGTAAGGTACTTTAAGGATAGGGGAAGGTGTATGAACATCAGGAAACAAGTTTTGCCGGTTATTTGACCATCCAAGAGAAATTGGCTTTCAAAACCCTAGGAGAGGGAAATGACCTTGCCAAGGCACAACTGAAGCATGAACAAGGTGTGAAATGACTCATTCGACACTGACATGATAATGAAAACCCTCTGAATGATGATAGGCTCAGCTGAATGATGACATAGACTGACATTTGGGCCTAATGCCTAGTGACCAAATTTTGCTTGAAGACTCACTGAAATGACAAAATTTGACCTTGACACTTCAAAATCACTTTGTAAGAGCATATTTGATCACTGAAGGAAGGCTGGAAAGACTGACACTAACAGGATGAATGTTAAAATTGGTCTCTTTCCAACTGAAAACCATGGCATAATGAGTCATTCAAGAGCTTTATTAATCTTTGTTTTCTTCTGAGTGTTTATCCCCTCCACTTATGTTGGCACTTTAGTTAGTGTTTCCTTGTTAATGGGTTATAGCTATGAAAGTGCATTAGATTAATGGCTCGATTTAAAGCTCCAAGTAGCAATTCCTCTGCTCTTTGGTTTAATTAGAGAACTCAACGTCAAAGTGGATACATGGTGTCCCTTCTCTAGTTTAAGGTTTGAACTCTGGGTAGTTTAAGATTAGTTGCAAAAAGAAAAATACTTCACCAAGATAGATTTAAAATTGATGTATCACTAAGTTTGAATCAAAGAAGAAGATACCTAGAAGATCACCTTCAAAACTAGACAAGGTTTGTATGAGTGGTTAGTCATGCCATTTGATCTATGCAATGCACTAACTAAGTTCATGAGATTAATAAATGATATATTATTCCCATATCTAGATTCATTTGTTATTGTTTATATGAATGATATATTGGTATACAATGCTACCTAGGAGGAGCACATCTCATATTTAATGTAGGAACCAAAGACATTGAAGAAGCAATAACTGATGGAAAATATCAAGAAGTACAATTTGTATAATAGTCTTTGGTGTATTTAGGCTATGTGATAGGTGGAGGGGAGCCTAAGATAGATCTTGTAAATATGGATCCCATCATCATGTGATCAATGCCTATAAATGTTTTAGAGGTTAGGACAACACAGTAACTAGGAAAATTCATAACTTCATTTTTAGAGGTAGTCACACCACTCCATGCCATAACAATGAGTGAAAAAAGTTTTTAGTGGGGGAAGGGTCAACAGAAGTCCCTTGAAGGGTTGAATAAGAAAATTATTCAAGCATCGATTCTTTCATTACCAAACTTGCAGTAGCCCTTTGAAGTTGAGACAAATACAAGTGGCTATGCTATGGGAACAACCTTGATGTAGGGAGAAAGGCATATATGCTAACATTACAAAGTGATTCATGGGGTGATTCTCAACTACCCTACATATGACAATGAACTCTATGCCCTAGTATAAGCTATCAAAGAGTGGAAACACTACTTGATGGGAAAGAGACAATCACCCATAGAGATCACCAACCACTACAATACCTACAAGCCCAACATAAGTTACAACATAACAAACATTACAAGTGGATGGGGTTCTAATCAAGTATAAGAAGGGAAACACAAACCAAAAATCAAAGCTTTGATATGATCCTTTCACCCATGTTGCATACAAAGACTCATATATAGAGGATGAGGAATTTAGGGAAGTGTATCAACAACTATAGGGCCATACATGGACAATGGTGATAACATAGTTGACTATCATCTCTAGAATGAGTTACTCTATAGGTTGGATAAGCTATATGTTCTTAAATGTGAGTGACTGCAGTTGATTAGAGATGCTTACACCTTGAAGGTTGCAGGGCATTTTGTTGTTGGGAAGACAATTGCTAATTTGCAGAAGTATATGAACTAGCCCAAGATAAGAGAAGATGGAGTTAGATTCATTAGAGGATGTATAATTTGTTGTACTAACAAGCCTAGTAACATGAAATAGGGTCTATACCACCCCTTACTTGTACCCACTCGTCCTTGGAAAATCATTTCCGTGGACATCATGGGAGGTTTACAAAAAATCAAGAAAGAAAATGACTACTTGTTCATGGTAGTTGACAGTTTCAACAAGATGTGCTTTCTCATTACCTATAAAAATACCATCGTGGGGAAAGTTGCAACAAACTTGTTCTTTGAACAAGTCTAGCTGTATTTGTTTGGATACCAAGGAACATCATTTCATATAGGGATACCATATTTCTTAGTACATTTTGGAATACATTGTGGGAGAAGACAAACACAAAATTAAAAAGGTCTACAACATTCCATCCATGGACATATGGGAAAATAGAAGTATCCAATAGGACAATCAAAATCATTCAAATTGTTGGGATGAAAATTTGGTCTACATACAACACTTCTACAACAAAGCACTCCACACTTCAATTGGTTAGTCATAATCTGTGACTTGTTTTGGATGTTTTCCACCTTCACCATTAGATTTTTTATATGGGTAGCAAGGAGGAGTGAAGGAGGATATCACAGGGGATGCTTTAAGAGTAGAAAAAAATGTTGATAAGATCATGCATGTCCATTTATATGTGAAAGAGGTATTGAAGAAGTTACAAGAAAAATACAAGGCGAGGGATGATCAACATATTATAGAGAATTCATTTCGAGTGGGAGACAAAGTAGGGTTACATTTAAACAAGGAGAGGCTACTGGGGCTTGGTAAGAAAATCAAGGCTCTGTGATATGGTCCTATCGAGATACTGGAAAAGATGGGATATAATGCATACAAACTCATTATATCCTTATACATGCCAATTTACTTAGTGATGAATATGGAAAATATAAAACTATATGAACCTTCCTTGTTAGACTAAGAAGTGGACAAAGTCCTACCTTTCATAGAGGACTTAGCACCAAATGCTCAAGCATAGTTGAAAAAGGATACAATTTTGCAGAAGAGGTCTATAATTATAAGACAAGGGAAACATGACCTTTGGCAAATTTGGTTAAAAGTGTAATTTCCAGGAAAGTCTAAATGGTACTCCAAGGAGAAGGTAGAGGAAAAAATCCAGATCACTATATAATTTTTCATCCATATCAATGCTTTTAGAGTGGAAATTTTAAGGAATCACCTTACAAGAGTAGTTTTATTGGTGGGAACTAGTATGGGGAATTAAGGTCTGAAACCTTCTACGGATCATTTGAGGCCTTAACAAATGTTTTTTATTGTAAAACTTTCCCACTCAAGCATTGGACATCATTATTTTTTTATACATTTGAATACCTTTATAAAATGTAATAATCACATCAATTTGAGTTTAGATGTAAAAGTTATGCCTCTTGGAATTTTCCTATTGTAATTGACCACCATAATGCAAGAGGATGCCACGTTAGCCCTCGTAACTCATGGAAAAGGGTTAGCCACATGGGGACTATGAAGAAGACTCTAGAAGGGTTGATTTGGAACTCATGTTGAGGGTAGAATGGGTCAAATCTAACCCCTATTTGGCTATCAAGCTTTGTGATAGTTGGACCACTAGAAGGAAAATGGATTTCATTCTATTTGCTTACATTTTGTTTCATATTAGAGTAGAGTAGTTAAGTATGGATAGAGAAAGAGTACAATAAAGAGAGTTTTTGTTTTATGGCAGCCCACAAGCCATGAGTCTTAGGAAACACCATAGAGAGTGCCTTCTCCTTTGCACTTGAATGATTTCCATTCCAAAGAAAAGAGAGTAGAGTAGCCTCACCTTCCAACTGGTTTTGTCTTGAAAGGGTTTCCTAGAGCATATATTTATGTTCAATTGGGTTTGCAAGTGATTGTATTTACCTATTTTATATTTTTGGCATATATATATTTCATGCATAAAAAACAAAAAACAATAATAACAAATATGTAATCTAAATGGAACTAAACCTTTATATTATATATTTCTTTCATGAATCTATTGTGACAAGCTTTCCATTGGAATCATAATCAACACCTTGAGTTATTTGGCCAAGTATTGTTGTTGGAATCTTTTTGGTATATAGGTGAGTTATAGAACCTGTCACTCCTTTTCCTAAGGTACCTTGCAAACCCTAGCCTCTACACAATGGGCCACTAAAAATCCAATTTTTCTATAATGTTAAGAATATGTAAACATGTTCATGCACAACCAAAAATAATACTCACACACACACACACATATGACCAATCCATACCATTTTGGATGACCTATCCCAAAAGATCCATTGTAGAGTGATGATCCCATCAATATAAATTTCAAGTAGAAATTCTTTTAAGGACCAAATCATACTATTATAGGTGACCTATCCCAAAGCATCCTTACATGAAGTTGATCATATTGGTATAACTTACTAGTAACCCTTTTCGTGGATCCATGGAAACATGACAGCCACTCGAAGCTTGACCATTAGAAAAAATGTCATGTAATTGGACAATTAGTTCAAGGAGTTTGAGCTCTCATTTTTTGATCTCATTTTTTTTTTCAAACACAAGTTCATAAGATTAAATCACTAGAAAGTGTGGCTACCTAATAGAAAACATGCAATATGTTGGTCAAGCGCTTCATAACCAATTAGAATTGTGGGTGGTAGTAGCACATGAATCCCCTACGTGAGGAAAATCTTGAGGATGGAGAACATTATAGCAAACCACCACTTTAGAATAACCATAGAAAGAGACCTTTATTTTATGATAACCATATGTGGAATACATATCCCAAAGTAGATCTAAACAAGTTTGATGGTTTCAATACCATAGGTAGGGTTACTTATATGGAACACTACATTTCCCTCTAAGGCACTGTTGATGACTTGATAAAAGTCTAAGTGGGTGTGTTATACTTGGATATATAACACTAGCAAAGGTGCCAATGGCATAAAAACTCTATGGATTTTACAAATATAGTTACTAACTCCTCAAGGAATGGAACCTCAAATCAAGATCTTTAGCCCTAAAAATCCATATTTTTGGGTCAAAAGTGCTAAATCACCATCCATTTCAAAAATTGGTGGGACCATTAACACATATGTTCATTTTTTTCTTTTTCCAATAAGAAAGAAATTCTATTAGTAGAAATATTGACAAGTAAAAGACATTGACAAACCTTTAGGCCCTTTTTTCAATAAACAACATTGATGATTCAAGAGAGTATGGGTTCTTTGGATAGAGTGAGACTGGATAAAGTAATTAAAGACCTAAAATCCTACCATATGAGAAACTAGGCAATCCAAAATCTAAAAATGTTACTACTAAATTGTTCTTGCCATAATTGGAAACCAAGACCCCCTAATTTCTATATATCCTAGATGAACTATGATAGGAAAAGGAAACTAGTACAAACTAACATTGAAGCATTAAACCTAGGGAGGAGTTGAGTTTGCACATGCATCCACTAAAATGTCTATGGGGTTGTCCCTGGAGCCCGCACCAGCATCTGAGTCCATGACCCCACCTTGCTTCTTCACCAACCACTTACAGAGTGTTAGGAGAACGCAACCTTATTTCTCCACTCAATCTAGGTGAGCCTTCATTTTTTAATGTTGAAATTATTGACCTATGAAGCCATGTTCCACCAAGATTTTGGTGTGCCAATACAATTTTAGAGTGCAAAAATACTTCATGTCATGGGTGCAGTTTGTGGCTATGTTAAGAATAAAATTTGTCACTTCAACCAAAAGCTCCTCATTATCAACTAGATGGCATTCAAACTTAACATTTTCTTCTAAAATTCACAAAAATTAACACACAATAGGAGAATTCAGACAATGAAAGGCCTATGCATATTCTCCACTAGTAGTAAATTCCCCCTATGAGTAGGATGGGAAAACATGAGGACTAGCAAAACACAATAGTTGTGTGTTATGAAACCAGCTCACAAAAAGATAGAAAAGAAAGATCAACACCTTAGAATTCAGCCTCTTCGAGGGGGTGATCTCCTTTACATTACATAAATGAAAAATTCTAGGATGATACAAATGACAAGACCTCCTTTCTATATATATGAGTCTAAGGGGTCATAATATAATCAGAGCCGACATAGCAATAATAATTTAAGGGCATAACAATAACAATAGTGGCCTTCTATGGGGCACAATAATAACAATATGGGTACTACATGGGCACAACAATATAATAAGGGGGCTGCACTAATAACAATAAGGGGTTACACTAGTACTATAGGGACCTAACATGCCCCTCTCCTTCAAAAAGTGTTGTCCTCAATGCTTGAGTAGTTCTGGATGCTTATGTATAAAATTATCATCCTTCCATGTGGAATCTTCAGCGGGTAAGTTCTTCCACTTGATGAGATGCTCTGAAATTGATCGTTTTCGTAGCTGTCAATTTCTTGTTTCTGTGACTGCTTCAGGTTCCAGTATGATTTTTCCTTCCTCGTCAAGTTCTAGAAATATTATTTTGAACTAGGATCTTTAACAAATTTTGAATGAGTGGACACACTTCTTCGCCCTTCTTCCATTCATCTCTTGCTTCGTTTATCCAATCTTCTTGGATAATAGAAATAGCACAAAACAATGCTTCCACATCCTCATCCTTTCTTGCGAGTGCATCTACAACAACATTTTTCTTCCCTTTTCTGTAGATGATTTCAAAATCATAACCCAACATATTTGTGACCCATTGTTTCTATTCTTCTAAAGATAATCTTTGTTCTAAAAAGTATTTAAGACTATCATGATCCACTTTTACCTTAAAGTGTCTTCCCATTAGGCAAGGTTGTCATTTCTTAAGTGCATGTAGTATTTCCAACATTTCCTTCTCATAAATAGCTTACTTGAGATGTAGCCGTAAAAATACCCAATCACCCACATCAAAACTTCTTTCACTGTGATGTTGATCTGCTTGTTGTTTCATTTGATTATGCACCAAAGTGGCGTTATCCTTTAAAAGTTTGAGAACTTGTTGTTGATGCTCGATGTGATCTTTCACTGCTTGAATCTTTTTCTTCTTAATATGTCCTTCTATCTTGAGAGTCTGTGGAGTGGTAATTTCTTCCAATGCATTACAAGATATGGTCAGATTCATTTCTTGATGCTTGATGTGATCTTTCACTTCTTGAACATTGTTCTTCTTGATATGTCCTTCTATCTTGATAGTTTGAGGAGTGGTAATTCCGACCAATGCATTACAAGATATGGTTGGATTCATTTCTTCTTTCTCGATGTGATCTTTCACTTCTTGAACCTTTTTCTTATTGATATGTCCTTCTATCTCGAGAGTTCGAGGAGTGGTAATTCTTGCCAATGCTTTACAAGATATGGTTGGATTCATTTCTTCTTTCTCTAGGGTTGGTTCCTTGTGTATATCCTATTCTTTTGATGTTTCTTGATCCTTTTCTTCCTCCTCTTCACAAT
The DNA here is from genome assembly GCA_031772625.1 of Pinus tabuliformis. Classification (NCBI taxonomy): domain Eukaryota; kingdom Viridiplantae; phylum Streptophyta; class Pinopsida; order Pinales; family Pinaceae; genus Pinus; species Pinus tabuliformis. The sequence goes on from CM062811.1 coordinate 626,032,411, forward strand.
CAATGTAAAACAAGTTCTTCTCAGCACACTTATGACCTTTAATGTATTTGTTATCACAATTGTAACAAAGCCCTTTTACTCTTTTTTCTTCCAATTGTTGTGGCGTCAACCTTGTAGGTTGTGGAAGGCTAGGAGAAACAACACTTCCATATTTATAGTTGTGAGGGGTAGACTTCCTTGTTTCCATAATTTTGCTTTCCACTTTTATTGCCAACCTGAATGGAATGCCCTCTCCAATGAATCAGGTTCCCAAAGACGAACCTCATGTTGAATGTTATCCTTTAAAGTCCCTATGGAGACATCAATCCTCTGCTTCTCTTGAATATCATTTTCCCTTATATTCAATTTTTGAAAGTCCTCAATGTGCTCTGTCGTTGAACACTTTTGTTTGAGATTTATCAATTGGCTAAAGAAGGTGTTTCTCTTTGTATCCTCATAATGTGCTATCATTTCCTTCGTGAAAATTGACCACGTAACAAGTGGTTTACGAGAACAAAGCCCTTTATACCACAAAAATTGATCCGGTTCTAAATATGAAGATGCAAAATGTACCTTTTTTAACAGTTGCACCTCATGTAGATCAAAGTATTGCTCCATCTGTAGTATCCAATTTAATGGATCCTTGCCATCAAAATTCCTCATATCGCCTTTTCTTAATTTTAGGAGCTCGATCTTGCAACGACTATAACTCTGTCCTTTTAGATCTCCAAGTTTTGAAATTGCGTCCTGCATTAGCCCTATGCTTTCTCTTTCTAACCCCACAGTTCTGATCAATATTGGATTCTGCAAGGAAGAGTTATGTCAAATCTCCCACGATGACCTGATTATAGACTAGTTTAGCAGAGCGAACTTGTACGAAGTGCCACGTGTCACTGTTTCAACCTTAGGAGCTAAAACCAATATACAGAAAACTATAGTCCGTCCTATTTCTGCAACTTCTTACGAAAGTTCAATTGGATGCTCGTAGAGAAAGTTATTACGATTTTCCCAAGGTCACCTGTTTGGAATGTAATTCAGGAATCTACAAAAACCCTAATTTCCTAGCACCATATCTACGAAAATATAGTGAGATAAGATATGAAATTCAGACCCGAGGTCTAGAACGATTTATTCTCAAATGGTTTTTTGTTTTAGCTTATGAAACTTCGTAGAGAAAATGTTATAGCAAAAATTCCACGATGACCTGTTTGAGATGGAATTTTGGAGCTTGCAAAAACCCAAACTTCCTCATATCATATCTCTGTAAATGTAGCGAGACAAAATCTGAAATTAGGACCAGAGGTTCATAATGATTTCATTTCAAATGGGTTTTTTTTCATCTTCTGAAACTTTGTAGTGAAAAAAGTTATAACGAAAATTCCTCGATGACTTGTTTGGAGCAGCGAAACCCTAGAATCCAAAGCTCTGATACCAAATGTTATGAAACCAACTCACAAAAGATAGAAAAGAAAGATCAACACCTTAGAATTCAGCCTCTTCGAGGGGGCAACCTCCTTTACATTACACAAATGAACAATTCTTGGATGATACAAATGACAAGAGCTCCTTTCTATATATAGGAGTCTAAGGGGTCATAATATAATCAAAGCCGACATAACAATAATAATGTAAGGGCACAACAATAACAATAGTGGGCTTCTATGGGGCACAATAATAACAATATGGGTACTACATGGGCACAACAATATAATAAGGGGGTTGCACTAATAACAATAAGGGGTTACACTAGTAGTATAGGGACCTAACGTTGTGAAACAAAACATGAAATAAGGAAAGGATGTCAAAATAGAAGACGAGGGAATTATATGTCGAAAAAAGAAAAGGTTCAAATATATAACCATATTTGTTCCTCACAACCAAGATGGTTGAACTGATTTCTTGCTCTACTCATGTCTCTAAATTATTATCAAAGGTACTATGTTAATCACTAATTGATCAGGGTACCATCACAATGGAGGAACTGGTGCATGCAATGTTACTTCCATCATTAACAGAACTGATGATTTCATTTAATAGGCTCAGCAATGTGTGACATTTAGCCTCATTTTACTAGATGCCATCACCATTCACTGCACCTTGTATAATTGTGCTCATGGCCACTTGATCTGGGGAACACATTTTTTCAAGATTAAAGCTACCACCTTTCACAAATATGGTTTTAATAAATTCATAATGTTTTTGACAAAAACCTTAAGATTAACCTCTAAATTGAAAAGTGACACTAATAGTAGCATCATTTTTTAGGTTAAAACTACAACTTATTTGAAACCTCCAAACTTGAAAAGCACCCAAATTATTAAAATCGACCCCCAAATAAAAAAGTGATGTTCCTAGTACCACCCCATTTTTTTAGAAAATAAAATTGCATTTTTGTTGAAACCATGGCATTGACAACTAGTATGCTTGGTACAAAAATCTTAAATCTAACTCTTAAATAAAAAAGAAGTGTCATCAATAACATCATTTTATTTGAAGTAAAAAAATCAATCATTTTAAAAACAATAGTTCAAACATCAATACCACTACGAAAAAAATAAAAATTGAATGGGGTGGTAGGACGGGGATGGATTCTCTTGAATTACAAATAAAACCAAGTTGTAAAATACTCCTAGAGTCTCGACAAGAGGATGAATAATCTAGTTGAAATGTACGAACTCTTGTTTGGTCTTCCTAGAGTCTCGACAAGAGGATGAATAATTTGGTTGAAATGTATGAGCTCTTGTTTGGTCTTTAGCTGGCTAATGATAGGGAATTCCCCAAGATTGTTATTTGGGAGACTCTCTTATCACCATTCAAGTCCTAAGAATAGCCATTTAAGTCTTCTTCTCCAAAAAATACTTAGCATATTGGATTCCTTCCATAGCAAGGCCTTGTTCCATATCTTGTGAAATCAATACAAAGAAGCTAATGACCAAGCTAATCATGCTTGTAAATTGGAAGTAGGGCATAATGTCGTCAATGACAAGATTGGATGGAAAACTATCCTATGATGAACATCATGTAGGTCCCTATTCATTGTTTCATCCTTGTATTTCATGCGATTGGGAGCATAGAAACATGTTTTGTGGGGATCCTTAAGGTTCACTCATATAAGACCAATACCCCTTCGACAATCAAAATGACAAATTTATTGATATGTGGTATGATTCAATTTTCATAGGTGAGGTGGCAGGTTGCAGGCATGCATGCCATGCGCCTCCTCATTCCTTCAATATAGTGAAACCTGTTGCAGGAGAATTTTCCATTTATACCTCTTCCCTCGTACTTGGCTCATTCAAGTCTGCAAGGGAACAAACGCTATTGAAATTCAAGGTTTATAAGATTTTTGTGGCATGGGAGTTATTTGGTTCAAATATTATATTCATGGAGGGTGTTAATAAGGTGAACACATAGGAAACCAACTTTTGGTACTTCGTTTGTCTTTGTGGATGTCGGGGTCTCCTTCATGTCTCTTTTCTCTCCAAAGGTCTAGTGAAATTCAATAGTAAAGCGAGATTCTTACATTGTATCACATTTGGTGCCCAGCACAACATTCTTAGGTTCATCATTCTGATGCCTCTCATACACAATTCTATTATTATTTGTTTTTACTTTCTAGTGTGGATTTGGGTATTTATTTCCATAGGCTTGATGGGGGTTGGCGGTTTTTGCAGTCAATTATACTCTCCTTACCATCTGCACTACCATCTTCTTTGTTGCAATTGAAGACCATCTGCCTCTTTGTGCACTCCCAAACACCCTTTCTTTGGATAATGGCAATGAGGTCAGAAGGAAGCTGCCGTGTGCAAAGCTACATGCCAATTTTGGCTTGCTGAGGTTACATAGGTACCCAATTATTAGTTTTCAAGCTCACTATCATATTTATATTTGCCTTGTCTCGCTTTTGTCTCTCTTTTGGGAATGTTCCTCTCCCTATATAAGGAGTCTCATGCATTTCATCAAGTTTGGTATTCTCTTATCTCTAGGAGTCCCTTCTTTTGGACCCTTAGATTCTAGTTTTTGTCCCAATTGTTGTTTAGAAACTGGCCCCCATCCTCTAGTTATTATGGAGAGCAACGGGTTCAATCCAACGAAATCAAATTGTAACAATACTTGCAACCTCACTCGAATCCCCTTGTAAATTTCCATGTTGAAATTAGTGACCTCCAAAGGCAGATTCCCCAACAATCCAATTCGATTATGCTCCTAATTGAGCAAATGCAACGACTTCAAACTCAAGTGAACCACCAGGGAGACAATATTGATGCCCTCCACAAAAAATTAGTCGACCTACAATTCAAGAGGAATGCAGATGATAATTATCGCATCACGAGTAGTTCCCTTGTCGGTTATTTTGATTAAATGTTGATAGAGCCCCCCTAGCTCATGACATCATTCTACAAATTTGTGTTTTTATTTGGTCAATTTTTTTGTGTTTATCTTGTTGTCTAATTAGAAAAATGTATGACAATGATAGTATGCTTGTTGAAAATTTAGGTTTTCTCTTTTGCCTTTCCTTAAAAAACCTGCTTCTCTTTTGTCTTTCCCTGAAAAACTTACTTCTTAAATTACAATATAAAACGTCTAAAGTATTTTGTTACGACCAAACACAAATTTAATATAAAATTTACTTATTATTAAAAAAACAACATTTAAAAATACACAATAAAAAAACATAATATATATATGTTTAAAACAAACAAATGCACAAACTGTTTTTACTTTTATTAAAAAACAAAAAGATCAAGAAAACCCTCCTTTAAAGATGAGAAAATAAAAAATAACAAGACAAAAAAAATAATCTACCCAATTAAAAACAAACATCAGCAATAATGAAATTTAATTTGAAAAATACATGTTAAACAAAAATTTGGAAAATATATATGTTAAACAGATTTTTTAAAAACATATAAGATATTCTTATAAACCTAAAAAATTAATAATTATATATTAAATAAATAAATATTTAAAAAAATAATTTTGAGAAAGTGTGATACCTCAATTTAATTTTATTTTATTTTGGGGATGGTGGGAACGATTGGCCCACCCCAACTCCACTTTTAAAGTAGTTCAATTTTTTATTTTTTTTTTAAGGGAAACTGTGATACTTTAATAAATAAAAATAAAAAATAAATAAATAAAAATTTGTTTATGGGAATGGTGAGAAGGATTGCCACATTCCAACTCCACCTTTACAACAATCGTTTAATTTTTAATTTTTTTCTTCCTAAAAGTATTTTTGGGAATCAATATATATAATTTTAAATTTTAATTGTTTTCATATATATTATTTATAAGTATTATTATATTTTTCCTCTTTAAATAAATTGATTTTTTGGATAGTTAGGTTGTTTATATTGTATTTTTAATTTAAATTTTTAATATAAAATAAAATTATAATATATATATATATATTTATTTATTTATTTGTATTTTTGTTTGTAACAATATTGGGTTTTCAAACGATAATTTCTAAAATGTTGTAATTTTAAGTTTAAAAAAATAATAGGATTTTATTAGTAGTGACTTTTTTTAATTTAGGCATTGGTTTTAATATTTCGGTTGTAACAATGCTAATTGTTAAAGTTGTGGTTTCAAAAATGTTGCAATCTTATCCTACTTACAAAAATGAGGTCTACTAAGAACACCATTTTTCAATTCTAGGTTTACTTTAAAATTTTGATTACAATGGTACTAGTTTTCAAGTCTAGAGAACTCAAAGAAGTTGTAGCTTTAACTTCAAAAATAAAAAATGATGTTCATATTACCACCACTTTTTGATTTGAGGGTTGGATTTAAGGTTTTTGTCTACAAATTTACAAAGTTGTTAAGGCTATGGTTGCAAAAGACGATAATTTCAACCCTAAAAAAAAGAAGGGTGTTATTGATAGCTTCACTTTTTGAAATGAAGGTAAAAGTAACAAGTAAATGTGACCTCTAAAACAACAAGATCTCTTAGGGTTCTTGTCAAATAGTAACTATGTTTACATTGTTTGGACCTAGTTTGGTAAAAGCATATATGCCCGTTTTGTAATGAATACTCATTATTTGAGAAGGTTGACCAAATAACACAAAAAAAAACGCAATGGAAGATTTTGTAACAACCTTTGAGAAATTAGCAATCTGTATAAAGAAAACAATTGACTAATTTTTCAAATAAAGTTTAACTATTGATCTGAAAGAGGAGATTAGAGGATAGTTCTTAATGGATCTTCTAACTACTTAGTTTGGGGCTTCTATATGGGTTCACAAAGTATAGGTTGTGCCTAATTCATAAACCAAAAGGTTTCCTTTTATACCTTACCCATTCCACCCTTTATCACCTACAATATCCCCCTCTCCCACATAACCCTTGTGGATCCATAATTTAGTTTAAAGCAGAATCTGACACCATTAAAATGTCCTTTACATCTCATTGTATCTTATTGCAAAGTATAGTCCTTAGGGATTTGGGTCTTTTTGAAGTCTCTCAAAGAGTTGAACCATTATGCTATTATTAAACCATTCAATCTGGGCATTGACAAGCCACGTTGTTGTTAGTAAGGATAACAAAAAGATATATATTCCCTCTTTGTATTTTGTAAGACGAAGTTTCAACCGTCACATTCTCTTTTCCCTTCTTGGATATGATTTCAAAACCATAACTAAGAATCTTAGTGATCACTTGTGCTACTCTAGGGATGGCAACCACTATTCCAAAAAATACTTCAATCTATGATAGTCCATCTTGATTTGGAAATATTTCCAAATGGGATATGGACACTAAATGTTGATGGAATGGAGGATGCCCATCATGCCTTTCTCATAGGTTGTTTTCCCAATTTTATGCCACATAATTATTTATTGTTGAATGCCAATGGATGTCCTTCTTGCATCAACATTATTAGAAGACCTATCTCTGAGGCATCAAACTCCAAGACAAAATCTTAGTGAAATCAAACATTGATAAAATGAGCATAGTACACATATTGGTTCCTTGAATGCTAAAAATGCCTTCTCTATGTCATATTTCCATAAAAAGTGTTTCCTTTTTACGAGAAGGGTGAAGGGAGCTATGATTCACCCATAATTCTTCTCAAACTTCCTAGTATCCCATGAACCTTGAGAAGCCATGTAAGTTTCTCAATGCCTTAGGGCATCACCAATCTTGCAAAGCTTCAATTTTCTTAGGACTCACATTGCATCTTGATTGAATTTGTGGCCTAAGTATTCCACTTCAAAAGTGCCAAAAGTACAATTGGAATGTTTTAGAAACAAATGGTTATCTTGTAGTAGTTGGAGTTCTTTATCAACATGTTGCACATATGCTTCCCATGTTTTTCTATATATCATCAAAGAATACCAATACAAAGTTGTGCATGAAGGGCTTGAAGAGTTTGTTCATGAGGATTTGAAAGGTAAATGAGGCATTACAAAGACTAAAAGGAATCATTAAAAAATCATAATGTCCCTCACTTATGTAGAATTCCATCTTAGGAATCTCCACCTCCTTCATCCTAATCTAGTGGTATCTTGATCAAAAGTCTAGTTTAGTGAAAGTATTGGCACCATGAAGCTCATAGAACAAATCATAAATAGCTAAGATGGAAAATTATCTTTGATGATTGACTTATTATGAACATGGAAGTGAGGACACATGTTCCAATTTTCCTTCTTTCTCAAATATCATAATCACTGGGGATGAGTAAGGGATAGTACTAGGACAAATCACATCAACCTCTAATAATTCCTGGATAATGTTCTCAACTTCATTCTTTTGTGCAAAAATGTGCTTTTAAAGAAGCACATTGAATGGTTAAATACCTAGAATAAATGGAATACCATGATCATGTTCACACTGTGAGGTGGGTAAGCCATATGATATTACAAATGCATGTTGATGCTTATTGAATATCAACTATAAATTAGGGTGAATCTCCTACTGGACTACCCAATACTTGGATAACTTTGAAGTAGGAAATGATGCAATTGTGGCTTTTCTTCAATAGCTTTTCCATCTAGAAAGCAGCAGTAATTTAAGAGGATCCAGACCTGAGTCTCTTTTGCATATGCCTATGGTTCTCCCTGGAGAAGATCACATATAATGCCTTCAAATCCATGGTAACCACATTCAATTTATATAACAATTATTCTCCTATCACCACAACATAACTACCCATTTCAATAGAAAAGATATGGGATTTGATCTAATAGTCCCCCATTTGAAGTTTCACATTCTTACACTTGCCTCCACATTCATCATATTACCATTGGCTATAACAAAATAAAAATTGAGTACTGCATGTATATAAAAATGAATTTGTTCTTCCCTCAATGATGAATAAAATTGTGGGGTTTTTTCACTATGTAGTCAATCAAGTTCAAGGCCTAGGGAGTATAAATTATTATTAAAGCATGGAGGAAAATTTGGGGTTCTTCCTAAGATGGTTTTCGAGTGGGTTCTTCCTAAGCATGAGTTGTATGATCCACTAATTCTAGTTTTGGGGTAGTGTCCTCATAAATTCTCTTATGGTGGTCTAGTTGGGACACAAATCTAAAATAGTTTTAGTTCATTAAATTTATTCTTTTTGAAATAAATCTCATCACAGATATAAAAAATATTAAGGCATTAACATTTAATTGTTCCTTACTGAGTCACCTTGTAGATATACAAGGGTTGAGTGGGGAGGGGGATGGTGTACATAAGGCGCATGAGAAGGGTATAAAAGGGGATATTTTGGTCTATGCATTAATCAACACCTATCCTTTGTGAACTCATTCAGAATCCCAAAACTAAGTAGCTAGTAGAGCCATCAAGGCCTATCCTCTAATCTCCTCTTACATATCAATAATTAAACTTTATTTGGAAAAGGATTCGATCATGCTCTCTATGTAGATTTCCAATTGCTCAAAGGTTGCTACAATGTCTTCCATTGTGTTTGTTTAGTGGAATTTGGTTAGCCTTCCCAAATTATTTGGTACCCCACCATAACCCACCTAGTCTAGATTTAGTCACTTAATGTAAAAGGCCATCTTCTTTAAATAAGGGTTATTAGGTAGTAGTGTGTATTTACTCAATGTAAAAATATTGTCTCTAGTAAACAAGGCCTACTAGGTGTTCGATACACATTAATGGTGGGACGAAAAGTAGTTATAGTTTTCTAATGAGAAACTATTTATAGAGCTAAAAGGAGGTGTAATGTTTTAATAAGTATTGTTATTGTATTGGAGCTCTACTCATAAGAGGTTCCCCCTTTAATAGGCCTATGAACCTTGATCGCTTTCTGAAGTTTCAATACAAGGGTTTCATTCTATAAATGTATTCTCATTATCTCTCGTGTTTGCTTCTTTTGCATTTATATTTTCTCTAAATATTATAGTTCATGCTCTAAAATGTTTGTTGGCTAAGTACATTACAAATTGCTCATTAGGGGAATTTTGAGGTCTAAAATGGGCCTCCTAAGAAAAATGTACAACCAAAATAAACTTTATAAGAACCAATAGGATTATCGAATTGTTTCTTATAAAGTTGTGATTACAAGTCCCTATTCAAAATCTAGTTTATGTTTGCGATTAGGAGCATATATGATATCCACACATGTCGCTCCTTGGACCATAGGTTCTATTAGTGTGAGGACCATAAGGGTAATTAGCAGAGGCATATAATTTATAAGATTAATAATGGTTATTTTTGGCTCCATAGGTATTTCGAAATTTTGACTTCATAGTTATGGTTATTTTTCTTTCAATCTTGTAATTTATTTTTTACTTTGGGAATAAATATTCAATGGGATGCACAATATATTGGGAATTAGAATTGATGCTACGTCATTATTCCCCATCACCACCCTTCATACCTCACACTTTCTTGTTATACAACCCTCCTTTATGTTCCACAACCAACATGATTTGCATCCATATACCTCATTTTTTTTGTGATTTATCCCTCTTCCTCCCATCTCTCCATTTCCCCTCCACCAAATGAATCAACCACAAGATCAATATCCCAAAAAAATTATCATCATCACTCAATTGGTGGAAGCATCCAAATCTAACATCATAGTCCCCTAAGATAGCTATCCAAACCTTTGTTTTTAAACTAGGTCGGTTCAACTCAGACTTGGTTGGTTCAACCAATCGAAACCCCCTTCCAGTTCGACTAGGCACTTAACTCGAATCAGGGACCGGTCCAGTACCAAATCAGCCAATTTGGCCCCCAACTTGGTCGATTTGGTACTAGACTAGTCCAAACGACTGAATCTGACTTGAACCAGACCTCAAATTGGGTAGTGGAGATTCAACCAACAGAGTTTGACCCTGGCAAGGATATTGATCTTTATGTTGATATGGACTTGGATGCGTTAGGGACTAATCATTTAGATGTAGGCCCACTAGTACCATCCCCAAGGCCTCCAACTACAGACACTTCTTCCATGTCTGACTCCAATTCAGAGTCTAATCTAGATGATGTTACCATGTCTAGGAGTAGTGATAATTGATTATTGATGATTGATCAAGTTGATTGATGAGACAATATTATGTATTAGTGACTTGTAGTCATGTAGTCATATTTTTTTGTTGTAAAGGCCATTTAGAGCCTCTTTGGTTATATGTTTTTATTCTGATTTCCATATATTACATGTATTGGAAAGTGCAATGAGTGCCATTTTGATATAAGAGACATATTCATGAGCATACTTTGATCATATGTTGTCTTCTTTCTATTAATCTATTGCTTCGAGTTTGGAAACATAAATGAAAATCTTAAAAATATGTTTTTTTTGTTAAAATTAAATATTTAATGTACTTTTTTAGAAAGACCGATTCATTGGAATCAACTCGTCCGAGTCAATTCTGAGTTTGAGTTGACCCTCAGCCAATTATGAGTCTGAGTCTGAGTTTTAAAATATTAATCCATACCATCCCAATTACATAACTTTAGCCTTTAAATTAGCAATTCCATTCTCTTGAAGAAAGATAACAATCATTCCTAATGTTTGTGGAAAGGTTTTCTAGATCATGAACCTAGTTTGCACCATTTTCACCTCCCATTACACCCATTCTAGCTTATATTGTACACTTTCTCTCTCTTCCATTAGTACAAAGAACTTCCACTCCATTGTAAACACCCTCTTATATGGACACATTTTTTATTTAGGATCATAGACTAGTCCTAATGAGAGATGTCATGGGAAGGAGACTTGCCAAATGGTTCTTACTTTTGATGATGACTTATTTGCAAATCCAGTTTTATCATTCGTGCCAAGTGATGTTACATGCCAAGATGTAGTGGTTTTTCCTTATATAGTTGGTAATGCTACTCCGTTATCTCATGAATTAACAACCAAGGGGAACCTCACCCTAGAAGTTATTCATTTGAACCTAGATGATGCAAGTGATTATTTAGTTTGCTTGCAATCTTGGTCTCCTGTAATTGACATTGTTTCTACTATTAGTGCGAAAGTGCATAATATTGTGCATTGTAGTGACTTCCAATGAATATGGATCCACCATATTGTTGACAGTTGAGGTTCCTAACTTTTATTTTACTCCTTATCTGGGATAAATGTTATTGTACCCACTTATGCATTATACCTTCTTGTACATTGAAACATGAAGGCAAATTTTTTCTATAGTCCTACTTAAAGTTGAACATCACGGTGTAGATGGGGGAAATAATTTTGATATATCCTCAACCGCTTTATCTAGATTTAGTGATGCAACATAAGTGGATTTTATTTTAACAACCATTTCAAGAGCATTAACCAACTCTATAATGCAACCAATTTCCATCAATGCTAAACCTAATGATTATGTAAAGTTGTGAGAGCCTTTCCACAATATCCACTTATGATATCTTGATGAAACATTTGATCTAATTGAGCTTTGGAAAATGATGCATGGTCCCACAAAAATGAGTGACTTCTCTATAGTGGACACACATGTTTAATTAATTGTATTAAAAATATTGGGCATACAACAAGTTCACTAAAGGGATGATCTCATTAATTGTAATCAAATGCACCCCTATTTTTCACCCATATGTGCAATCCTAACAGTTTTTGGATATAGATAAGAGTTAGCTATTTCATAGTTATTCTAGTATTTTTGGCAATGCAATATGCATTTCCTTTAAACACCACAATACCCATAATATACATTATTTTCCACTTGTCAAAAGGTATTCATTAGCACTCATAGTATCTCCATTCATCATCTAAAGATGTGTCACTACGTGCCATGTTGACTATGAATGCTAATGAGCTTCGAGAGGGCATCTCTCCAGTATTATTTTGGGTTCTACCCACCTAGTAAGATCTTGTCATTGTTGTGATATATACAATGGGAAATGACACCCTCTTCATGCCTAGGAGAGTTGTATCACACCCTAAAGTACTTTCAAATGCACATGGAGCCACAAAGCTTCTAGGATTGCAGATTCCTACTACCATACATGCTAGTAATTACAGAAACCCTATTTTTAACTATAGGGGATCATATGTGGGAATTAGTAATTACATTCCAATCACTTTCCATTAAAGCTACAAACAACATTGTCTATGTTATCACACATTTTCTCATGGATTATGAATGTTCATGAACCTACACAGGTATTCTCATACTTGGCATAGAAAGGTATAGCATGGTGACTCTTTATTTGTTTATTGCAATAGAATGAAAGTCTACCAAATAGGTCTTTAAGTATAAAAAAATGTTCTAATAACTTCAATCACTAAATTCTCAAGTTCATTATATATTCTCTCTCATTTCTATCATGCTTTTTTGTCTATCAATGGGTTATTGTAGACATGTTCTCTTTTATTCATTTGCAAACCCAAAGTTAACATTAAACACATGTAATATCATTTCTTAACGAGGGAGGAATGTGGGGACACATTCTCATTAAATACAAAACAACTAATACACCCCATAAAACCTCTTGGGAAAGTAAGAGAAGTATGGTATTTTATAGTGAATTATTCATTGCTAATGGCTAGTTGACTTGTAGTTTGTTAGTATCTTATGAACATAATGTTATGCTAGTTAGCATTTAATCCAGTGAAATTTTACTAAGAGCAAAGCTCTTCTCTTTGTGTTGTTCTACCTATAAATACACACTCAAAGAGAACAAAATGAATATGTACTTATTTGGCCATTTTTGGCTTCTTTGTTCTAGTGTTTTGATTCTTTGCATCTTTGCTCATATCAAATAATATATTTCTTTCAAAACAAACAACAATCATTTATCTCCAAATGAGTGCACCCCCTCCCACGACTTGGCGTCTCTTTGGTGTTGTTATATTACTTTAAGGACCTTCAAAGGCACAACTGAAGTTGACAAATGGTAAAGACAATAACTTTTACAACCAATTTGACTAATTGTATTGACTAGCTAGTGATAACTACTTGAAAGTCCAACTATTTAGGTTTTCCTTATCTTACTAAGGAGAGCCTCGAAAGATTTCTTACAAATATTTAAGTCACATGAACTCTTGTGTAGATAGCTAGAAGGGACCCACTAAGAAAGCCAAGAACTCTATAGATAATCCTTTGAATTATATCTTGATAATGGAAAAAAAGATCTTGGATTTACCCTCATTGATTCAATAACCTAATAAGGCTAAAAAATGTCAAACCCATCTATAAAATATTTCACTTTGTGCCGTAAAGCTTCTCTAATGAGCATAGTGTTATTAAAAAATTAGAGATGTGAAAGGGGGTCTATCTTAGAAGATTTATGAATCCCATTAACAAAGATAAGGATTTTAGCTTTTGCAAGGGACATGTTGTGGCATTCAAACTTTAAAATGAATAAGAAAAGGGAGAGGGTTGTCTTGCCTAATACCCTTACTTGAAACAAAAGACTATGAAGAGTTACCATTCACCATATCAGGAAGAAAGCTAACTTTATCAAGTTATGGAACCAATTAACTAGGATGAGTCAAAAGTTGATAGCATCATATTGATAAACTCTTAGTTCATCCTATCATAAGCTTTTGCAAAAACAAGTTTTATCACAATCCTTGGCCTCTTGTTGATTTACATTGAGTGGATATCCTATTGAGCAACTAGAATTCCATTCAAGATCTAGCTTCCTTCAAGGAAATCTCGTTGTTCCTTTGAATTAATCTTCATATTCATGATGGGGATTAAATAATTTTTATTTTCCTTAAAATAATCTTGTAAGAATAATTATAAAGGGCTATATGCCTAAATTTATTAATATCCCTTACATTCTATTATTTTAGGATGAGGGTGAGGAAAGTGACATTACAACATGAAAACCAAGTTAGACCTCAAGAGCTCATCCACTACTTCCCACCTATCCTCACCAACAAAGTCCCAAAGTTTGTGATTGGACTTTGCTATGAATCCATTAAGCCTTCAACATTAACCAATTTCCATTTCCATGATCACATGCCTAACTTCCTCTTTCGAAACTACCTTAATAGGGTATCACTCATATCAACTAATATTAAACTAGGAATATTATTGGTTATTGAGTTCATGGTGTCCTGCCTATTCACTTCTATCTCTATCATATAGCCTTGAAAAAAATTGATAGTTCATTCAGAGTGTCTTGGTGCCTCTCGAAAACGATATATTGGGAGGAAGAAAGAAGAAGGATTCTATAAGGATTTCAATTTCTTAGGTGGATCGATGGAAAAACTATGTTTTTATGACTATATATTTGTGATTGGACCCTTGATATATGATTTTAAATTTTTTGTTCTCTTCTTTGTCATAAATACAAATTACTTGAGGGTTGCCTTTATTGATCATAAAACACCTTATCCATGCCCTTTTCCATGATTTCCTCTTGCATTTAGATGATTTTGGCTTATAGTCTTCTCTCTTTAGGTAGAAATGTTTTCAGAGGTCTTGTCCCATTCCTTCATTTTGTTTTTTATAAACCTATTTTTTTCTACAACAAAAACATTTTGGAGCATCTGAGGCTTCCTATATCTTCCTACTAGTCCTTTAAATTGCCTTTAAATTCCAAATAAGAAAGCCATTTTTTTTTCAAAATAAGGAGAGGTGTTTTTTGTATGTGCTGGAGATAGTAGTGGACGGTGAGAAGGTAATGATCCAACCCAACTCCATCAACAATGAATGAGTTTGTTTTGAAGGAGTTTGTAAACATATATTTTGAGACCAGGAAGTACTCACGACTCTCTTCTACTTGATTTTCCCTCCACCATGTTTATTCGACATGAAAATATCATCATTCTTAAAGATTATACTAGTTGATGATGCTACTTGGTTTTGAAGGCATTGGCTTTCTCCAATCACTTCACTCCTTTATTTTTAAAAAGAGATTTGACTATTTACAAAGGATTTTTCGGCGAAGATCACATGAGACATCATTTGTCGACGCGTTTCGAACCAACCAGTGTGGTTCATCGTTAGGACAAGTTGAAGAAACAGATCCAGCTTAGCAGGCTAAATAGACAGAGCAAAGCCTCCAACGGCTAAAAAGACAATAGCTACTTTTGACTAGGTCCAGGGATCAAAAACCCTATTATTAACCTGGGGGGGCTAGTCCATTAAATAAAATAATAATATGATAAAAAATATTAATAAATAATAAAAATAATTAAACAGTTATGCACGATTAGTACCTAAAAATAATAGTGGTAGCTACAGAAAGCTTCCTAAGAATCTGTTAAAGAAGGTTGCTAGGAAGGTGGCGCTTGCCATTAAATCCATTAACTCATTGAGTTCCCTACACCATAAACTCATTGAAAGCAACCCAATCACGCCTAGAATCTATGGTCTCCCCAAGATTCATAAGGAGGGGGCTCCCCTGAGGCCCATTGTCAACACCATTGGTGGCCCTACCTACCTCCTTGCTAAGTTCCTTGTGTTAAAGCTTAAGCCCTTGGTTGGTCGTATTGAGTCCTTCATAAAGGACTCTGCTTCCTACATTAAGGAGCTCAAGGACATTAAGCTCGACCCTGGGGACATTCTTGTTAGTTTTGATGTTGTTTCCCTCTTCACTTGCATCCCTATTGGTGAGGCCATGGAGGTGATCAACCGCCTAACAGATCCTGACACTGCTAAGTTAGTGGAGATCTGTCTCACTTCTACATTTTTCTGTTTTGAGGGAGAGTTCTTTGAGCAAACCTGCGGGGTTGCCATGGGCTCACCCCTTTCCCCTGTTGTTGCTAATCTTTTCATGGAAGATTTTGAGTCCAAGGCTCTAAACTCTTCCAGGCTCCTGCCAAAGCTTTGGAGAATATATGTGGATGACACCAATGTTATCTGGCCTCACGGCCAAGAGGAATTAGATCTCTTCTTCAATCATCTCAATAATCAATCCTCGGCCATTAAGTTCACCATGGAGCAGGAGGTCGATGGTTGCCTTTCGTTCCTCGATATTCTTATTTCTAAGAATAGTGATGGTTCCCTCGGCCACCAAGTTTTTCGAAAGAAAACGCATACTGAGCAGTATCTTCATGCCAGTTCCCATCATTTCCCGGCTCAAAAGATGGGTGTTCTCAATACCCTGGCTACGCGGGCCCTAAGGATCTCGGATAAGGAGAGTTTTGAGAAGGAGAAATCCCATCTCCTTGATGTCTTTGTTGAGAATGGTTATAGTAGATTCCTGGGTCAGAGGGCTTTCCTTAAAGCTTCGAAGAATTCACTGTCTCATCGTGAACCTAAGGAGCGAGTTCCTGGCGTCCTTCTTCCGTATGTTCAGGGGACTACTGATAAGATTGGTAGGATTCTCAGGTCACATGATGTCCCTGTGACCTTTAGGCCCCTGAACACCATTCGCATGTCCCTCAGATCAGCGAAGGATCCTATCGACCCTAAAGATATGAAAGGTGTGTACTTGATCCCCTATTCCTGTGGGACCCCCTACATTGGGGAAACTGGTTGCTACATTAATCAGCGGATTAGTGAGCATGTAGCAGATCTCAAGCATAGGTGTACTAAGTCTTCCGCTTTAGCTGAGCACGCCGAGAAAACCAATCATCATGTTTGTATTGAGGAAGCTAGTGTTATTGCGAAGGTTTCGCACTTCCATCATCAAAAATTTAGGGAGGCGCTTGAGATTGAAAAGAGGCCGAGTAATCTCAATAGAGATGATGGCTGGAAAATCAGTCGGTGTTGGGTCCCAACACTCTCGTCCTAGTCCTTTTTTTTTAACTTACGTATTTATTATCTATTATTATTCTGAATTATTTTATTATTATTATTATTAATATTATTTTATTTTTATTTTCATTTAACTTATAAATTTTATTATTATTATTATTTTATTTTTTTTTAAATTTAACTTATAATTTTTATTATTATTATTATTATTATTATTATTATTATTATTTTTTTTTTTTTTTTAAGGGGTTGGTCCCCTAGGATAATATAACTTTAATTCTAAAATATAATTTTAATATAAATATTATTTTAAATATAATTTTAATTATATTTTAATTTTAATATAACTTTATATAATTTTAATTATATTTAATAATTGAATAGAATTTTAATTCTGAATTATTTTTAGTTACTGATGGGACCTAATTGCTTTGATAAAAAAAATTAATTTTTTATTAATAATTTTAATTATTTATTAATATTGGTATTTAACTATTATCATAATATTATTTTTAAGGGAGTGGTCCCTCTCTAGATTAATTTATTATTTATTTATTAATTAATTTATTATTTATTTATTTATTATTTTATTTTATTTTATTTTGATTTTTGATTTTTTTTATTTTTTATTTTTATTTTTTATTTTCCTAGATATAATTTTTGTTATTTATCTTTAACTAACTATTATTAGGAATTATTTTTAGGTACTAATCGTACATAACTGTTTAATTATTTTTATTATTTATTAATATTTTTTATCATATTATTATTTTATTTAATGGACTAGCCCCTCAGGTTAATAATAGGGTTTTTGATCCCTGGACCTAGTCAAAAGTAGCTATTGTCTTTTTAGCCGTTGGAGGCTTTGCTCTGTCTATTTAACCTGCTAAGCTGGATCTGTTTCTTCAACTTGTCTTGACGATGAACCACACTGGTTGGTTCGAAACGCGTCGACAAATGATGTCTCATGTGATCTTCGCCGAAAAATCCTTTGTAAACTTGATATGGATCACAGAAGCCTAAACTCTACTAGATTTGACTATGTTAGGATCACACCCCAAGATCATGTGGCCTTAATTAGAAGTATCTCTAATCTAACTCAAACTATCTAATAAGACCATTTTTCAATGAGGGTTGGTGCATACACAATTTTTAGCTAGCTTGTCTCTCTTGTGCCAATGGTTTGGAAATCCCTAGCTATCCAGCATTGAGTTGCAAGTTGATTTTCTAGAGAGACTTTCTGTGGGTCTACAAAAACACCACATCTCGAATAAGCCTCTTGATACTACTATTCAAACCTCATGACCTCTCCACATCTCTTGTGCAAACTTGAGCATATTTTCCACAGTGTGTTTTATGTCTTGGATGAACACTAAGGTCTAGTTTTATCATCCTTATTTTTATTTCTCACTTATTTTACTTCCACAATGCATTAATGACCCTTGGTTACCAAAAGAAAATCTTAATTTAGAAGATCTAAATAGTTGGAATAATGTATCCATGAATGAAGTCACGTCACTCCCCTTCATTATAGTATGTCTTTAGTTAATTTTCTTGCTTTATTTTCCTACTCCATATACATTCTCTCATTTTTTAGGGAATGTGAATAATTTTTACATTATCTATCTTTCTTTATCCATTAATCATATCTAAATATATCTCCATTAAACATATCTTAATCTATCTCTATATTAATTATATGTGCTTTATTCTCTTGTAAAAAATAAAAATAAATTTAACTTATTATTATATTTATTATAGGATAATATAAATGTTCTAGCATTTTTATTAACCTAATATTACATGATAATATAAATCTTTAACAAATATTAAAAATTGGGAAAAATGAATTTTCGTTAAAATGTAATACGCATATAAATGATAACTCCAACCTGCAGATAAATTTAGATTAGTTATATATTTCATTGACTAAACTTAAATATAAATATATATATGTCAACGTTTTCGCTCATGACCAATAAAACTTATTATTTATTTATATTAAAATCCGACGTGATAATGAGCGTTCATGCCGATAATTTAAACATTTATTTATTTATTTATACATTGCCGACGTGCTCATGGGCCTTTCATACCTCTCTTTTTGTCAAAATTTAAAAATAAATAAATATATTATTAGTTTTTTTATAAATATTTTTAAAGAATCTTAGTTGGAGCACTTTGATAAACAATTTATTTCACAACTACATTGGTTATATCTCTAAATTATATAATTAAGTATAATTTGTGATTTAATATTAAATTGTAAAAATAAATTAATTAATATTTATAAATAAATAATACACCATAATATTAGATATCAAAATACTTAGTTTCTAACTTAAAGGTATATATTTTATATGGTCAAAATTAGAATCATAAATATATATATATATAAAATAGATAAAATATATTATTAGTTTTTTTTCAAATATTACATATTTGTTTATTTATCTATTATCTGTGTTTTATGATTAAATTGACTGAATTTGACACATTTACTTTGCATAAAATCAGGAATAAAGTTGCAAAAGATTAAACAACTTTAACAATATTCACACATTAACTTTTTGCATGATAACTGACACAACTCAAAGTTTTAACAAACCAATTGAACTAGATGAGAAATTGAAGACTAACCTCCCAATAAATATCGAGCAATCTCTCGTTCTGCAGCGACTTGAAGGGGAATCTGGAACTTCAAAGTGGGATCCTGGTAACGCCCCCGCCACAGCAGAGTAGTAGAATTAGTTTGGATCCCATACCCCAACATAGAACTTGAATTCCCTAAAATGAAATGAAGAGCTCCAGTGCATTGCAGTGGATTTGCCTCAAGCCAACTGTCCACCTCGGCTGAAGTTGAAAATCCCTTCACCTGCAAAAACAGATACACATACATTAATCTCAAGAAAAAATAATCTGTAAGAAGATCAATTTCTTCAAAAAGAAAAAAATCAATTGACTGTCACATACATTAATCTCAAAAAAAAAAATTAACTGCAATCTGTAATAAGATCAATTTCTTGAAAAAAATAAATTAACTGCAATCTGTAATAAGATCAATTTCTTGAAAAGGAAAAAGATCAATTGACCTGCGAATACACACAGACCAGAAAAGAAAAAAACAGAACTTCTTGAATTCTAAGAAGATGAATCTCTTAAATGATTCGTATACCTTGGAGGCAGGAATGACTCTTCCGGGATTGTTTTTCATAATATTTTGCACTATGGGAGTGATCACAGAGGAGGAGTTCCCGCTCCATAGAAAATCGTAACAAGGAGAAATAATGTAAAATCCGTCCTCGCATGGAGGAATTCCACCCACTAGCTTATACTCGGGATCATAAATATTGTCAAACCACGTAATAAACTTGTAGTCAGAGACAATCGCCTTCTCAGTGCAGAATACTAAGAAGACGAAAAATAAAGATGCTGTGAGTTGCAGGAACATGGAGGGCTTGTTCCGCCATGACAGAAGAAAATTCTTCTTCATCAGAGCGCTGAATTGCTGACCGAAAAGCCGAAACCCCCTGGCGTCCTCCATGGTTTCCCTTTGAGCTGCGCTTGCACTGATCTGGCAATCGCCGCAGAGAATCAGGCTGGCAGGTAAAGTATCTGTGAAATGCGCTTTTATACACTTAACGGAGACTCCACGTTATCTTTTGAAGGCTGGAATGGGGCCGATATCCCGGTACGTGGCGCTTCAATAACGTCTGAGAATGATTTGAGCCTGTACGAACCAGACCGCTATGAGAATGAGAATGGAGCTTAGGTTCACAATATTCGGTCAGAGGTCAAAGGTTCGAAACTGCTGGCGATGCTGCCCGTCACTTCCTTACCATTGAAGGAAGCGGAGCTGTCGAGACAAATTCAATGCTCCATGACCTTCATCTTCACATGGACATGACATGGATGATTATTATTTCATGCGCATGCGATGCCTTTCAATGGCATCCAATTCATGAATTTTAATTAAGAATAATAAAAGATAATATTCGCATTTATTTTATTCAATTATTTGATTTAATATTTTCGGTAAAAGCTATATTCACAATTTTTATTTTTGTTTTTAAAATGTGAAGTATTTTATATATTAATTAGATGAAGAAGCAATTTGTTTATAGGTTAGTTTTAGCCCCGTAAATGTTAGTATTTTTATAATATTGTGTAGAGAATATTTAAATATTTAATTTATAAAGCCAATAGAAACTATCATCAATTATTTTTAAATTTATAGACATTAAAATAATTTTTTTCTTTTTTTTCTATATAAATAAATATTTTTATAATGTTAGGTAAAGAATATTTAAATATTTAACTCATAAAAAAAGATAAAAACTAGTTTGAGGAAAAAAAATCCCAATTTTAATAATAAACATTTTATTATAAATAATTAATATTTTTTTATCCAATATAAAAAATAGTCCAACCTAAATTCAATATAAAAACTAACCTGACCTGAGTCTAGACACAAATAAAAAATATAAAATATAAATATATATATATATATAAAAGCCCACATATTGAAATTTAATTTTCTTTTAAAAAATATTATTTTTAGGGATTAAAATGTTTAAAAGAAAATTGGAAGAAATTGGTTATTTAATACGAGTTATAGGCTAAGTGGTGTGCTTTTAATGAGCTGACTACATATTTATAAAAGGAGAGGAAGTGTGTGGACTTCCCTAAAATCAGAAAAGACGAGCCCATATTCTTCTTGGGCAAGTCTACAAGCAAAAAGACTTGATCATTAAAAAAGGAGACAATGCTACAAGCAAAAAGACTTGATCATTAAAAAAGGAGACAATGCTGACATGGGAGGTTATTCTTGAGTAAGAAAAACAACAAAGAGGAACAACAATCGAAGGAAGAGAATAAAGAGGAAAGAGAAAAATTGTGTAGGCATCTTTGGAAGGAAAGCAATCAAGGATGTGCTCAAAGGAGGATGCACAGACATTTCTTAAGTTTAGAAAGGAAATGTTGGAAAAGAAATTTGAGGGTCATTCAAATGATACAACACATGTGGTAATGGTGGACGAGCATTGTGTAGAACAAAGAGAGAGGCAACACTAGAAAAAAGGGGGTGGCAAGGACTTGTAGACCGTAGTGCAATGGGATAGCACAATGGAAAGTTACAACACCTTGGTGCAGCGTGGGAACAAGAGAAGACTCCATAGGTTGGGATTAGGTTGTGGGTGCACACAATGAGCATGGAAGATATTATTCAGTTTTCTCTGGATTCCTGGTTTAGGATGGAGGCATTGTGGTCCCTAGATCCCCTGTAATAGCTAGTTGTTTGGTTTATTTTCTCTTGAGCACTCATCCTCTTGTTTTGAGCTTCACTCGAGGTTGATTGGTTGCAAGAAAGGCTATAATGCAATCAGTCTAAGGTTGGGAGGAGAGTTAGAGTCTCTATCTTAGTTGTCACTCTCATTTATAATACAAAATAAGTGTTTTCTTAGGCTAATGTGAATGACATTTTCATTGTGATGTTTATATTGTTGTTATATGGCATGTGTTGCTAATTCATTATGAAATTCATGTGATTTCTTGAATGATAAATATGCATGGGTGGGAGGCTTGATGCTCCCTATAACTCTATCATGCTTATGAAGATCAATTATGGCTTCCTAAGTAGTTTTATGCTTTGTAATAATGGTTGTGGGCATTCCCATATAACTAAATTATATATGTGTGTGCGCATAAGCTTAGGAAGGATAACCCATATTTAAGTGTCTAGGGCATCTATGTATAGATGAAATATATGTATTTATGTGATAAGCTCAGGAGGGGTAGACTCGACTCTATCTAAGTTCCAAGAGTACCCCCCACACACACACATGTTTTAGCTTAGGAGAGATAGGCCACAATGGTTGTGTCAAGAGAGCCACGAATTATATATATATATATATATATATATATATATATATATATATATAGGCGAGATAGGCATATATATATATATATACCTCTCTCAACACAGCCAATGTGGCCTATCTCTCCCGAGATTCCCATATATATATATATATATATATATATCACCCTATATATATATATATATATATATATATATATATATATATATATATATATATATATATATATATATATATATATATATATATATATATTGGTCGCCCTATAATATGCTAAGTGCCAAAGGTATGACAAAGGGGTCGTTTCTGTTATGTGACAAGTGGAATTCCTGTCTCGCACGGTGTGGACACTAGTAATGAGGCTGATGAAAGGGAGTAGGTCAAGGCAACAAACGTCAACTTGATGTCATCTCAGGGCCTCAAGCCCTCGAACCTCGGTATGGTTTGTGGTGTGCACAGTTGTGAGAGGGGTGAGACGAGGCATAAATATTGTCGTCTTGATCTCGAGCTTCAGCAAAGTGTTGTTCCTTGTTTGGTAATGTTGGGTATTGGGGGAGATTGGGGCAAGATGATGTGGAGGCTCAGACTTGAGTGTTAGGACTCAGAATTGACCATTTTTGACCTTATATTTTGACCATAATATTATCCTTTTTCAATTCAATAGTTGAAAGCTTTGATTACATAATGACTTAATCACCCCAAGGTATGAAGTAACTCTCCGCATATCTATATTTTTAATTGTTCATTACATATTCATGATTATCTTTATATTTATCTTTGGAAAAGCTAACTAAGTTGCCAAGTAACCGTTGAACTGTCTAAAGTCTGCAGGAATTATAATTCATAGTTGCTATAACACCAGAAGCAGCAACTATGCAGTTGCTGCAACACCAGAAGCAACAACTACGCAGTTGCTACAGCCAACAACGGCAACTATCTAAAGCAGGGGAATGCTATTTTGCAACAACTGGGAATAACAAATGGCAACTATCTGAAGATCGCCAGAATTCCACGCTGACGCAGCATGATCAACAACTGTCCAAAAAGGGTAAAACACAGTTACAGTTGCTAAAATATCAGGAACAGCGCGAGTTTACTAAATCAGCAACCATGGGGAAACGGAAAAGGACAATGCGAGGATCCCAAGAAGACGGTCGAAGTTTGGTTACCAACTGTGTAACAGTAAGAAACCCAAGAAAGAATACATTGTCACACTGTTGTAACAGCATCCTGTAACTCTTATTTTTGACATAAAGGTTTAACTAAATGAACTGTGATAGTCTATTGTAATAGATGTCTCCTCTATAAAGAGGAGACATCTACATCAGAGAAGGGGGAGAAAAATAGTTTTGTAAGGGAAATTTTGAAGACCAAAGCAAAGTCTGAACTTTCATTGTAACTGGATCTTTTGGCAGATGAATAGAAGATTGTTCTGAGCATCTAATCTAGCATTTGTGTTCTGGGGAATCTTGTGAGAGGGACCGGGCCCACCTTCCTCACAAGATTCACCCATTTACTTTTCTGTCAAGTGTGTAAGTGTGTTTGATAATATCTTTTTGCTGGTACTCTGTTTTGGATTCTGTAGCATTACCTCTGATGATTTCCTTTTTGCTAGTACTCTGTTTTGATAATTGCTTGAGGTTGTAAGAGAATATTTTACCAGTGAATTAGAATTGCAGTGTGTATTAGCAATCTGGTTACAGGGGCATGTGCTGAACGTCCTTACCTGGAGGATAGGGTCCTGATCCTCTGTTAACAGAGCATCCATCACTTTTATTTTCAGATTTGTAATCCTAAATTAACTGCTTTCATTTTATCTTTACAGTACACTGTCATAACATAACGTGAGAATTATGTATACTACAACTTGTTAATGCTTTTAGAGTTAAGTACATACAGTACGCGGTAGCCTTTGAAATAAAAGACTTTCCTAGGTTGACAATTTAATGTGGTACTTGATTGTTAATCAATAAACAATTCAACTAGCCAACATTTTGGCGCCGTTGCCGGGGAAGGCGACTAAAGATTTCTAAAAGCATTGATGATTTCTTTTTAAGAATAACAGGTGCATGAGAGGACGCAGGAAACCTAATTTCACAGGCGGCAAGGGCGGAGGAGGAAGAAAAACCTTTATTGACGAAATTATCTCCAAAGCTGAGACATCACAGAGGACGAGTTCCCGAAGGCCTCAGATCCAGCATTCCTCACAAACAGATCGACAGACAAAGGAAGTACTAGGACCTGAAAGAAAGTTGGAAGTACCAGAATATACTGAGGAACCGGTAGAAGAACCTGAAGAAACAGAAGATACAGAAGATAAAGCAAGTGATTCAGGAAAAAGACCAATGGAGGATAACAGAACAAAAGGAAGAGGGGAAAATTCACTCTCTACCCTGGAGTTCCCTATTGGGGAGCTCCCAAGAGGAGCAACCCCCATGAAGAACATTCCACTCTCAGCATTACCCAACTTTCATGGGTTATCCTCTGAAGACCCGGATGAATTCCTCTTTGAATTCGATATACTATGTAGAAGTTATGATTATGTGAGCCCTAATCAGAAACTAAAACTGTTCCCAGCAACACTGAAAGGGAATGCGTTAAGGTGGTTTATGAGCTTAGGAGCTCAGGCAATCACTACTTGGGATCAGATGAAAGAAAGCTTTCTGGCCAAATATCAGGATTACTGCCGGACAAGAGAAAGGAAAGAAGAATTGTTTAAAATGGTTCAGAAGGAGGACGAGAATCTGGAAGACTTTGTGGAAAGACTGCAGTATAATCTATAATGGTCTGACCACCCTAACATGAGTAAGGATATTCTGAAAACAATATTGCTGAAAGGGGTACGAGATGACTGCTTGGACATGTTGAATATGTTAGGAAAAGGAGACATTTCTAAAGAGCCATTTGATGAAATTGTTAACCTCTGCATGAGATGTTCAAGAGGAGCAGTAAGCAGATCAAAAAGCAGGGACAATGTATATTCAAGAGTTCAGAAGTGAGCAAGTGGAGGAGCAACAAGGGCTGAAATAGGTAATTTATTAGAAGAATTTAAAACTGAAATGTTAAGCTCTTTTGCTTCACAAATTGATGCTCCGCAGGTAAAGAAGAAACAGGCAGAAGCAGAAGCTGCCCTAGCTATTTTTTGTTCCAAATGCAGAGAAAAACACCCACTCAGGGAATGCCCATTAGATAAGGTACCAATCTGCACAATCTGCGAAAAGGACCATGAGACCCAGCAATGCCCCTCTCTGCCTGGAATTAAAGCAGCATTGCAGACAACTGAAGAAGAAGCTGAAGCAGTGTACCTGATGACACAGAGGAGGCAATGGCCACAAAGACAAGGTATGAATTCTAACACAACATTTAGTTGTTGGAATAATCACTCTCCTTTTCAAACAAATTACCCACCCATGAACCAAATGTAGTACCCACCCTTTAACACAATGAATTTTCCACCTATGCAGCAACCAAATCTTCCTTTTCCTGATCCTACCATATGGAATCCTTGGGCTCCCCAGCAACCGTATTTTAATCAATGGAACTCAGGCTAGGCAGCCCAACAGATGCCATTTCCTCAACATCAACAGTCTCTTTCCTTACCATCCAATACTCCTCCAAATAACCAGGCAATTAGACCGCAGCTGCCCGTGCAACCCAATCCCAACCCAAATAATAATAAAGCCTTGCAAGCAATTGATATTCAAAATCAGTCTGTCTCCCCCATGCAATGTAACAATATCCACCTTCGCTCAGGAAGAATTGTTGAACCAATCATTGATGACATTACTGACTCTGATAAAGAGGAAGTGACAAAAGAAAAATCAGCTAACAAAAATGCTGAAACAGTGGAAGCAACATCTAACAACAATGATCAAACAACAAATCCACCATTTCCTGAACGACTAGCTCTCACTAAAACACTTGAGCAACCTGCTTTTAACCTTTTAGGCGAGCTACAAAATTTATATGTTAAAATCCCATTATTGCAAGCATTAAGAGATGTTCCCATTTATGCTAGGACTGTTAGAGATATTTGCATAAAAAAACCTGGAAGAAAAGCTAAGGACCCCCTCACAGTTCATGTGATGGGAGAACTGACTACTTTAATGACAGAAAAAGATCATTCTGTGAAATATGGTGACCCTGGTCACCCTACAGTAACAGTCCAGGTTGGAAAAACTTTTGTCTCTAAAGTTCTAGTAGATTTAGGTGCTGCAATAAATATTATGACACTTGAAACAACACAATTGCTTCAATTAAAAAACTTTATTAGGGAAACTCCAACCATCCTAGAATTGGTTGATCGCTCTACAATTAAACCGGAAGGGGTCATTGAAGATTTAATAATTTCTGTAGAATCCTGGAATTACCCAGCTGACTTTGTGGTGTTACAAACTAAAACAAAGTTGGGGGGTCATCCGCTGATTCTTGGAAGACCTTGGCTGGCTACAGCAGATGCTTTCATCAGCTGTAGATCAGGATCAATGACCATCTCTAATGGGCAGGAGACCAAACAGCTTACCCTCTATCCTCATGCTACACCCATGATTAATAATGACAATTCTGTATGGGTAGATTATGAGGATGAAGAAACCCAACCTATATTGACTATCGGACAAGCCTTAACTTTCAAAGACTCTATCGAAGATGAATTAATCAGCAGCTTCATTTCTGAACCTTCTTCGGTCAGCCCAGAAATGTATAATCACTTCACTGCAATCTTAGAATCTGAATCTCAGTAGAACCTGAAAGATAAAAGTTTATTTCAGACAACAGTAGGCAGCCCCTCCAAAAGTACAACAATAGAAATTGAGCCTGGCAAAACATTAAATATAAATCCTAACTTAACTGATAATGAAAAACAGCAGTTAATAAAGTTACTCCAGGAAAATAAAGAAGCATTCGCATGGGACTATACAGATATGAAAGGGATCTCCCCTGAGCTATGCACTCACCGTATTTATATTAAAGAGGGATCCCGGCCAGTCTGTCAACCCCAGCGGCGAATGAATCCCAACCTAAGGGAAATTGTGAAGGAGGAACTTCAAAAACTCTTGAATGCAGGATTTATATATCCTATATCTGATAGTGAGTGGGTTTCCCCACTTGTAATTGTACCCAAGAAAAATGGCAAATGGAGAGTATGTGTGGATTACAGAGCACTGAATAAAGCCACCCAGAAAGACCATTTCCCTTTACCATTCATTGATCAGGTATTGGATAATTTGGCAGGTAAGAAATTCTTTTCATTTTTGGATGGATTTAGCGGATACAATCAGATTAAGATTGCACCCCAAGACCATGACAAGACCACGTTTACTAGCCCATGGGGGACCTTTGCTTACAGGGTACTTCCATTTGGGCTATGTAATGCTCCAACAACATTTCAAAGAGCAGTGATAGGGATTTTTTCTGATATGCTAAATGATTCATTAGAAATATTTATGGATGACTTTACTCCTTACGGAGTGACTTTTGAGGATGCACTGCAGAATCTTGAAAAAGTACTTAAGCGATGTATAGAAGCACACCTGGCCTTAAGTACTAAAAAATGTCATATGATGATGAATCAAGGTATTGTATTGGGTCACTTCATCTCATTCCTAGGAATTCAAGTCGATCCAGCTAAAATACAGGTAATTCAGACTCTCCCTATCCCCAAAACACAAACTGATGTAAGAAGCTTTTTAGGACATGCTGGATACTATAGAAGTTTTATTAAGAATTTTTCCAAAATAGCTTCTCCTCTATTTGTGTTATTAACAAAGAATGTTGAATTTAAGTGGACTGATGATTGTGAAAAAGCATTTAATGAACTCAAACATCAGTTGTCTGCAGCTCCCATTTTGAGAGGACCTGATTGGGCACTACCCTTTCATATATCCTCTGATGCCTCAGACACTGCAATTGGAGCTGTCTTGGGTCAGGAAGAAAATAGTCTTCCCTATGCCATTTATTTTATCAGTAAGAATATGACACCAGCTAAATTGAATTATACAGTCACTGAGAAGGAATTCCTAGCAATTATTTATGCTATCAATAAATTTCGACATTATATTACTGGCTACACTACTTTTGTGCATACTGATCACTCGGCCATTAAATACTTGATGAATAAATCAGTTACAAATGCCCGAGTCACCAGATGGTTGTTATTATTACAAGAATTTGACATCACAATTGTAGATAGGCCAGGAAAAGAAAATGTAGTTGCTGATTTCCTTTCTCGATTAAAAACTGATGAAAATGCTCCAGTAGATGATTCTTTTCCTGATGAATATTTATTTGCAGTATCTGCTCACTCACCTTGGTATGCAGACATTGCCAATTATCTAGTTGCAGGAAAATTATCATCACACCTATCACACAGGGAAAGAAGAAAGATCATTCAGCAAAGTGCTAGGTACAGCTGGATAAGCGGGTGTCTTTTCCATACAGGAATCGATTAGGAAATCCGAAAGTGCATTGGTGAAGATGAAATTTATGATGTACTAAAAGCTTGTCATGATGGCCCTTGTGGAGGGCATTTTGCAGATAAGAGAACAACACACAGGGTACTCAGAATGGGTTATTATTGGCCATCACTCTTCAAAGATGTCAGAAAATATGTCAAGTCCTGTGATAGCTGTCAAAGAATGGGCCAGCCTAATCACAGGGATGAAATGCCACTCAATCCCCAGACAGCCAGGTTGCAACAACTTCAAGAATTGGATGAGAAAAGACTGGATGCCATCCATCAAACAACCATGATACAGCAACAAAGAAGCAGGTGGCATGACAGAACCATCAAGCAGAAGCAGTTCCAGAAAGGTAACTGGGCTCTACTTTATGATTCCCATTTCGAGAATTTCCAAGGTAAGTTAAGAACAAGGTGGTTAGGACCTTATGAAGTGGATGTTGTTTTTCCAAATGGGACAGTTAGACTTTTAACAATTGATGGAAGCAGAACACCACTACTAGTGAATGGCTATCGACTCTGTTTATATCAGAGGCCTATTTCTAAAGAAGATTTTAAAGCCACTTGCATGGCAATTAAACAGTATTCTTTTCCAGGGGAACTTGCTATCCCTCAAGGCACTTAAATTTCTATTTATTTATGCATTTTTTTAGATTAGATATTCTTTTTTTTTAACTACTAATAATCCCTGCCAAGGGTTACCATATTATATTTCAGTATTTTGCAGATTTGAGTCGTGGAAGATAGCTGAGAACGAAAGCTTTAAAGGAATCACTTTGCGGACTTGGAAGCCTTGTTGCTGCAACACCAATTCCCATTGCTGCAACACCAATTCATGTTGCTGCAACACCAATCTCGTTGCTGCAACACCTTTTCACGTTACACAACATCTTTTCCCGATGATGTAACATCACTTGCAGTGGCTGCAACACCAATCCCGTTGCTGCAACAGCACTTCCCGATCTCGTAATACCTTTTTAGCAATTCTCTCATTTATAAAAACACCAGTGTCTCCACTTCAGCCCCCAAGAAATGAATTTTTATAAAATACACCACTTCTTGTGATGATTACAATACTCCACTATCACTTCCCGTCATTATTATTAAAAATCGTCGGTATTCTCATGCTCTTAGACCCGCTGTAATCATTATAATCCAGCAAAAGATAAGACAAGACTTTTCGACGCAGCAACCAAAAAGGTAAAACATAAAGGTACACATGATTATGTATGGACATTAAAAAATAGTTAATGCGGAGAAGCTGATAGGACTACTAAATAATTATACTTCCAATCATATCACTTACGCATAGGGGGGGATTACCAAAGCGCTCTCATAATTGCATACTATGCCAACTGCCGCCGCCCTTAACTCTCCCGGTAATATGTAAAAGTCACCTTATCACGGCATGTTACCATTTGCAATGGTTTACTCTGAACTGAACTCGGAAGCTCGGCTCTGAACTGAGAATTTCACTGAAACAACAACTATGGGAGGAAATCTCATCACATATGAACCTGGCACAACAACACTTCTTGAGCTCTATCCCGAGGTTTATCAAATCTTTCTGCAAGCAGGATGGCTAGATTATTTCAGGAGACTTCCAGACTTCGACGCGCAGCAAGTCCTCGAGTTTGCATGCAATTTAACAAAAGGATTTTCTGTCGTTCAAGGAGTCCAAATCCCAGTCACAGAGGAAGTCATAGCCCAAGTTACCGGGCTACCAGCTAATGGCATACGGTGGTTCAGTAGGAAGCACTTGATCCTTAATGCGCAGCAGGATTTTCTTCAACCAGGCGAGCAGGTAGAACCCAAGGGCAGAGGTGTAGCACTTCAGTCATTGCCTCAACCGTGGCCGAAAGTTGCTGAATTTGTGAAGCAATACCTGACATGCGAAGGCCGGTACCAGGTAATTTACCAGAACGATTTCGTCTTGTTGAATCATTTGAGGAATGGTCAGTTGATAAATATGCCATATTATTTATTGGGATGTCTTAAAAATATGTCACGTTACACTGTCAACGCAAAGCGTCCGCTTCTTTCCTTGAAACACCACCGTTTAGCTCAATTGCTGATAAATAGAGGCCTCGCCTTAAATAACCCTCCACCCCCCATTAATCCCCATGAGGAGGCAAAAATTCCACAGCCGGAACAGGAAATTCCTCATCAGGAAGAGGAAATTCTTCACCAAGCGGAAGACATACCTCAGCCAGATGAAGATATCCCTCAGCAAACAGAGGACGTTCCTGAACAAATACTCGAAGAAATCCTCAGCAAGCAGACGACATTCCAGAACAAATGCCCAAAGAAGTCCTCCAGCAAACACCCCCACAAGTTGCTGAAAATGAGCAATCAGCAGTAGAAATACCCACGGAAACAACTCCATCCCCCAATAGAACCAATCCATCCATTCCCATACTTGGTATTTCTACCGATGACTCTGATGATAACATCCCTATTACCCTGCTCAAACGAAAAATGCAGAGGAAAATTGAAACCCCACCAAAAAGAAGAAGAACTAGGGCTTCGGCTAAAGCAGCTGCTATTTCTGCCACTGTCCCTATCTTAAAGAAAGCCAGCCTGAAAAGAAAAATGTCTGAATTCCCTGCTTCTCTACCCAAGCAAAGGACTCGGTCGTCTGCAATAGCTGAATCTCCTAGCCACACCCCTTCCACCTCACCACCCATCACGTTAAAAACCCGTAACCCCACCAGCCCTGGAAACTCCTTTCCCTCACCCTCCGAGGCTGAGATGCAGAGTGTTCACAGTTTCGTGACATCATATTTTAAGTCAGCTGACACACAAGAACCAGCTGCCGACACCCAAGGTAATATTGGCCAAGAAGCTGCAACACAAGAAACAGCCACTACCCCAGGTGACACACAAGAACCACCTGTCGAGGGTATAAGGGATCAAATCAACGTTGAAGCACAACCTCTGCCCCCACTGGAACCTGCTGCTCCACAAGCTCAACCTACCATATCTGCTCTGCAGGAAGAAATTGAATTTCTGAAGTCCCAAATCCAGGATTACCAGGAGGAAATAATAAGGATCAAGGAAGCCTACCAAAATGAATTTAGCCTGCACATTTTAGCACGAGTAGCATCTGCGGCAGAAAAGAGTAAGGAGAATGAATATATGTGCGCCAATTGTGGCGAGATATATACTCAAGCAGGATACAAAGTAGTGGCAGAACCAATGTCTGAAGTCCCTGTTGTTGTGGTTGAAACAAAAGAACCTGTTGTTACACAGACGGAAACACCACAACCCTCTGCTGAGTCAGAAGAACCTGCTGTCACACAAGAACCAGCAAGCTCTCCAGAAAAGGTGCAGGAGCAGACAGAAGAACTTGTTGTCACACAAGAACCAACAGGCTCTCCAGAAAATATGCAGGAGCAAACAGAAGAACCTGTTGTCACACAAGAACCAACAGGCTCTCTAGAAAAGGTGCAGGAGCAAACAGAAGAACCTGTTGTCACACAAGAACCAACAGGCTCTCCAGAAAAGATGCAGGAGCAAACAAAAGAACCTGTTGTCACACAAGAACCAGTAAGTTCTCCAGAAACTGTACAAGACCAAACAGAAGAACTTGCTGACACACAAGAACCAGTAAGTTCTCCAGAAACTGCACAAGAGCAAACAGAAGAACTTGTTGACACACAAGAACCAATAAGTTCTCCAGAAACTGCACGGGAGCAAATAGAAGAACTTGTTGAAACACAAGAACCAGCAAGTTCTCCAAAAACTACACAAGAAGTAACAATGAATAAAAAAGAGGAAGATATAAAGTCACCCCGGCCTACCCAAATTACTATGGAGCAAGAGGAGGAAGCAGTTACACAAGAATCAGGAAATGAAGAAGAAAACATAGACTCACCCCGGCCTACTCAAATTGCCATGGAACGAGAGGAAGAAATAGTTACAGAAGGAAATGAAGAAAACATAAACTCACCCAGGCCTACTCAAATTGCCATGGAACGAGAAGAGGAAGCAGTTACACAGGAAACAGGAGGAAATGAGGAAAAAGGCATAGACTCACCCCGGCCTACCCAAATTGCCATGGAACAAGAAAAGGAAGCAGATACACAGGAATCAGTACAGAATATAGAACATGAAGAAGAAACAGTAGCTGGAAATGAAAAGGAAGACATTGGATCATCCCGGCCTACTCCAATCATCACAGAGCAGATTATCCTTGTTGATGCCTTTACACAAACAGAACTTCCCTCTGTTAGTAATGCATGCACAGAAACAGATAGTTTTCAAGAATTAAAAGGAAAATGGTGGAGAGAATATGAGCTATCACAAGGCAAAGCATTCCAACAGCAAAAAGGGACTTGGTTCAACTATGCATATAAAAACTGGGAAGCACTTGAGCAGTGTAGAGCTCAGTACAAGGAAATTAAGGAACTAAAAGCCAGATTGTCCCAGATGTTTGAGTTATTCCAAAGAACACTTGCCACAAGGAAACCCTCTTTCAATTACGCAACATTTTTGAGGGAAAGACTGACATTCTTACAGATAAAGGCAGTCAGAGAAGGTAGACCTCATCAGGTGGTTACATCAGAGCAATTTATGCAAACCTTTGCAGAGGCACCTAAAAATGATCAAAATTTGTTATGCGAGCTTTATCTCCATAATGAAGCCATGTCCGAAGAAAGAAACATGAATATGCTACCTGTTGTTGGCGACATACAGCTGAGAGCTTTCATCTCCTTTTTAGCCAACCAACTTACATGGCAGAACGCTTTTACCTCAGCTCAACATAATGAACATAATTGCCTTCTGTGGATTAGGGCTGAACCTCAGAACGCAGCCACCTTCATTGCACATCATCAAAGAATGATAATTGATCCTGAAATGAAGGACCACGTCAGGCAACTACAAGCAGTGGTCCTGAGAGACTGTCAACACTATGTGAGAACCAAGGCACCCTTGGCTGTCAAGGCAAATAACTTGTTCTGGGAAAACTGCCCCAAGGAGAGGCATGAATATCACCCTTATAATCCACCTAATTTACAGGCAGCACTCTCAAGGGTACCTTACTATGTTAGATGCATGCAACATTGTGCTGAAAATTGGATTGGCTACAGATTTAAATTTCCACTTCTATGGTTATCTGGTGAACAATACAAGGGCCAGTTTGTATTATCCAAAAAGGAAGAAGCAACAGCATGGAGGCAAATATAGACTGTCTGTGGGTTCAGAGATAAGTTTGATGCCACTTCCTATAACTATTGTCTCAGTAATCTACACTGTTCATCCCAGTACTCCGACTCAGACTCAGAGTAAGCATTGCATGAGGACATGCAATCTCTTCAGTTGGGGGGGATGTTAGGACTCAGAATTGAGACCTTATATTTTGACCATAATATTATCAGAACTGACATCATTTTTGACCACCATAATATTATCCTTTTTTCAGTTCAATAGTTGAAAGCTTTGATTACATAATGACATAATCACCCCAAGATATGAAGTAACTCTCCGCATATCTATATGTTTAATTGTTCATTACATATTCATGATTATCTTTATATTTATCTTTGGAAAAGCTAACTAAGTTGCCAAGTAACCGTTGAACTGTCTAAAGTCTGCAGGAATTATAATTCATAGTTGCTGTAACACCAGAAACAGCAACTACGCAGTTGCTGCAACACCAGAAGCAGCAACTACGCAGTTGCTACAGCCAACAACGGCAACTATCTAAAGCAAGGGAATGCTATTTTTCAACAACTGGGAATAACAAATGGCAACTATCTGAAGATCGCCAGAATTCCACGCTGACGCAGCATGATCAGCAACTGTCCAAAAAGGGTAAAACACAGTTACAGTTGCTAAAATATCAGGAACAACACGGGTTTACTAAATCAGCAACCATGGGGAAACGGCAAAGGACAGTGCGAGGATCCCAAGAAGACGGTCGAAGTTCGGTTACCAGCTGTGTAATAGTAAGAACCCAAGAAAGAATACACTGTCACACTGTTGTAACAGCATCCTGTAACTCTTATTTTTGACATAAAGGTTTAACTGAATGAACTGTGATAGTCTATTGTAATAGATGTCTCCTCTATAAAAAGGAGACATCTACATCAGAGAAGGGGGAGAAAAATAGTTTTGTAAGGGAAATTTTGAAGACCATAGCAAAGTCTGAACTTTCATTGTAACTGGATCTTTTGGCAGATGAATAGAAGATTGTTCTGAGCATCTAATCTAGCATTTGTGTTCTGGGGAATCTTGTGAGAGGGACCGGGCCCACCTTCCTCACAAGATTCACCCATTTACTTTTCTGTCAAGTGTGTAAGTGTGTTTGATAATCTCTTTTTGCTGGTACTCTGTTTTGGATTTTGTAGCATTACCTCTGATGATTTCCTTTTTTGCTAGTACTCTGTTTTGATAATTGCTTGAGGCTGTAAGAGAATATTTCACCGGTGAATTAGAATTGCAGTGTGTATTAGCAATCTGGTTACAGGGGCAGGTGCTGAACGTCCTTACCTGGAGGATAGGGTCTTGATCCTCTGTTAACAGAGCATCCATCACTTTTCTTTTCAGATTTGTAATCCTAAATTAATTGCTTTCATTTTATCTTTACAGTACACTGTCATAACATAACGTGAGAATTATGTATACTACAGCTTGTTAATGCTTTTAGAGTTAAGTACATACAATACGCGGTAGCCTTTGAAATAAAAGACTTTCCCAGGTTGACAATTTAATGTGGTACTTGATTGTTAATCAATAAACAATTCAACTAGCCAACATTGAGCTCCATAATATATATTAGAAAGTGCCACGACCTTGCAGTTCAGAGGAAAAGGGGCTGAGACGATATAACATGGAGTCATCGCATTGCAATAGCATCGAAACCTTGGTGGGGCCTAAGTTGGGGCCATGGTGGCATGATGACATGAAACCATGGTGATGTGGTGCATAGAGGGCATGCCACGAGGAGAGGAAAAAAGGCCTTATTGGAAGGCTAAGTGGACCAAAATGAATGACATTTGGAAACCTCGGAAAGGGCCACATGGTTGAAGATGATGATAATATGACATCATCTTGAGACCTCGAAGGAGTTTGTAATGTGCATAGCTCGGGAAGGGCTAATACCGACGGGGCCGAGA
The DNA here is from genome assembly GCA_031772625.1 of Pinus tabuliformis. Lineage (NCBI taxonomy): Eukaryota > Viridiplantae > Streptophyta > Pinopsida > Pinales > Pinaceae > Pinus > Pinus tabuliformis. Next base: position 626,068,929 of record CM062811.1, read on the forward strand.
AACAGAATATCTGTCTCGCATGTGGTGAAGATTTGTGTTGTTCGAGACCTCAAGGTCTTGGACCTTAAGGTAACCACATAGTAGAATGACATAATGTGAGTGGAGGGCAAGGGAGTGAGGGATGAGAGATGAGAAATCCTCACTTAGCAGTTGATGTGAATATAACCATCTTGCCCTAGAGTTTAATGCTTTGTAATTGAGCATTGTGTTGATGAAAGTGGTGGTCGAGGTTGAGTTTTCATTATAATGGGAAACAAACGTTATACAAGGCTAACGGGGTGGGACCAGTGGGGCCACAAAGTGATGATGTGGCAAGCACCACATGGACATAATGAGTCACGTGTGGCATATGTTTGATGACATGGACCACCCAAGTTGTGGTGGAGGTCTGCCATGTAGCAACATCTATTGACATGGTAAAGAATTATTGGTTGAATCTTTAAACAATCATAACTTTGATCTAAAAGTTAGATTGAAGTAAAATTTATATCACCATAACAAATTAAATGAGATAATAGTATTTATTCTAAATTTAAAAAAAATAAATTAAAAACTAACAAAATTTATAACCCCATTTCTATAATAAAACCTTGGAAATCGAGTTGACACTAAATAACACCCCAACACTAAGCTTGGAGGTTCTAAATGGATGGATGATATTATTACCAATAGTATCACATAACACTAACAACCACATAAATTTGTTCAAAAAAGCCACCTTGTATGATCACCCAACTACGTGTTATAGGTTATAAAATACTCATAAAAAATAAAATCACGTCATTAGGCAATGATCATAGCCATATAGCGGCATAATAGGTGATTAATAAGTAGCCAGATGGGTTATAGACACATGCACGATATAACAAATAGGAACTAATGTGTGAGATATCCTATTTATGAGAAACTAAAGATGATATGTTTGAAGAAAATGAAGAAATATTGATACAACATATATAATACTTTGAGTGAATAGTAAATTATAGTAAATTATAATGACAATTCTTAAAATGCCATGGAAAATATATATTTTGTAAATTATTTATTAAAATTTAATTTCTTTATTAAATATAATTTAAAAATGTTACGATAATTTATGGTTTTTTGTTTAAATTATGAAAATATAAAGGTTTAAAAATTTATCAAAATTGTTAAATTTGATTAAAAAGGGTAAAGGTTAAATCATGAAAATATAAAGGTTTAAAAAATATCAAAACTGTTAAATTTAATTAAAAAGGGTAAAGGTTGCCCACGGGGCTTTGGATTGACGGTGAATGGGTGAGCTGTTAAGGCACTCCTTGCGATAGGTCAATGGTTCAAATCCTCGTGGGTGCGTAGGTTAGTCTTAGCAAAGAAAAAAAAAAAAAAAAAGGTAAAGGTTAAAAGAATATTTAAATTATTAAATTTGTAAAATTATTTTATTTTCAAATTTCAAAAATAATTTTTATCAATTTTTAGATTTATTACTAAAATTTATGGAATTATATATATTTTATTTTCTTTAGATTTAAATTTATAACATTTTAAGAGGAAACATATATTCTTAATTATTAAACTTATTAAATATATCAAAATAATTATAATATAACTAATATAGATCCATCTAATTTTGGACCTATCAAGTTCTGAGAGGGAGGTATCAAATCTCTCAAGATGCAAATATTTTTTGAATACCAAGCTTAAGAAAATGTTTGCACATCAAAATATTTGATTTCTCTTGGCGTGTAGATTCAAAGTTAATATGGATCTACGTTTATTTTCACCAACTATATATATATATATATATATATATATATATATATATATATTTGGTGTGGTTCATGGACACCTGGTCACTGAGTGGCGGCTACGTCCATGGAAATATCTGAGCTTGATCAAGGGTATCAAGCCCCGCAACTAATAGCTAGGCCTAACCCCAAGGACTTCGGGAAGAATTGACCCTGTGACCTCCCGAATGGCAAGGCACTTATTTGACCAGTTGAGCTAACGTTTGGGACTTCTATATATATATATATATATATTTTTCATTTTATATAGCATATTCATAGTTGACATTAAAATATTTTAGTTATGATTCATATTTTATACATTAAAATATTAACACATGTCCCAATCATATTTGGAATGAAAAAACATATATCTATAAGACTCTCTCTATATATAAAATTAATTTTGTTATAAACTATATTAACAAAGGTCCATCTTAAATATAAGAGGAGCCAAGAGGGATCCAATTTCAACTTTGATGATGGACATACAACATTACACATCATACCGAGCTGGAGAATGAGCCTCTTGGCTCAATAATTTTAAAATGTTACATGTTTATATTAGGGCCTTCTCTCTCTATATAAAAATATTTTTGTTATATATATAGTATTTTGTTAGAGAGTTTGTTAAGTTACATTTGAGCTAACGTTTGGGACTTCTATATATATATTTCTTCATTTTATATAGCATATTCATAGTTGACATTAAAATATTTTATTTATGATTCATATTTTATACATTAAAATATTAACACATGTCCCAATCATATTTGGAATGAAAAAACATATATCTATAAGACTCTCTCTCTATATATAAAATTAATTTTGTTATAAACTATATTAATAAAGGTCCATCTTAAATACAGATCTAAGAGGAGCCAAGAGGGATCCAATTTCAACTTTGATGATGGACATACAACATTACACATCATACCGAGCTGGAGAATGAGCCTCTTGGCTCAATAATTTTAAAATGTTACATGTTTATATTAGGGCCTTCTCTCTATATATAAAAATATTTTTGTTATATATATAGTATTCTGTTAGAGAGTTTGTTAAGTTACATTGATTTTAAAATTTTTTAAAAATTTGATGTCTCAACGTCCACCAATTTCCTAGGGATTTTCAAAGCATACCTAATTTTATAAAAAATGCCTTATAGAGAGTTTGTTAAGCTGCATTGACTTTCAATAAATTTAAAAAATTTGATGTCCTAATGCCCACCAATTTCCTAGGGATTTTAAAATCATACCTAATTTTAGAAACATTGTCTTATATCTTAGCTGTAAAGCATAGAAACTCTTCAACATTATATTATTATAGGTTAAGTATAATCAAAGTTAATAATAATATTTTTGTTGTAATAATTTATTGTTATTATATATTTATCAATGGTAGATATAAATAAAGCCTTCAACTATATCAACCATATTAATATTTTTAATGTAGTCGTACTAGTTTATTTACAAGCCATATTCTACACATTAAAATATTAATACATGTCCCAATCATATTTGGAAGTAGAAAATATATGTCCATAAGACTCTCTCTCTCTCTCTCTCTCTCTCTCTCTCTCTCTCTCTCTATATATATATATATATATATCTTTTTATTATATTTGCAATGTTAATGAATGAATTATTCTAAAGAACCTATTCATTCTCTCTATATATATATATATATATCTTTTTATTAATATTTGCAATGTTAAAAAATGAATGAATTATAAATCTCCCTAAAGAACCTATTAATGAAATAAAACATATATATATCCTTTGTTTTAAATAGTATATACATACTTGACATTGAAATATTTATGGTCCAATTAAATGTTTGAACTTATTTTTTTAATAATATTGAAAAATAAATATTTATTTTTCAAAGTTAAACAATATAATTTACATTGGTCAATGCTAAGCTAATAGTGACCACAAATCGATTGTTAGAGTCTACCTTGTGAAGGACTAATAATGATTCCATAACCATATTTAAATTCAATCAATAAGCACATAAAAACATAATACTTACAATAAAAGTACAATATAACAAGTTTCTTAACCATGGATATCCACCCCCACTTTATCATGGATATTGTTAACTTGTAAATAGGTTTTGCTACAATACTATGGGCCAATACCATGGATTATCAATACCATATTCCCAAAAACCATAACTCACTTCACAATAAAAAAATTAAAATGTAAAATATATTAGACATTATATATATTATTGATGACATAAAGTGACAATTCTCGATCATATGGATGGAGGGGGGAGAGAGCGGAAATGAGAGAGATAGAGAGGGAGATAGTGACATATTTGGAGGGGAGAGAGAGAAAAGGGGGCGGGGGGACAGGGGGGTTGGGGGGGTGGAGGGGCAGCGAGAGAGAGATGGAGTTGGAGGAGGAGAAAGAGGGAGGTAAGAACAAATACATAGAGAGATAAAGGTAGAGAGAGAGGGAGTGACAAGGGAGAGATTGTTATGCAACCAACTCAAAAAATAGAAGAAAGAGATAGATCAACGACTTAAAATGTAGCCTCTTTGAGGGGGAAACCTCCTTTACATTACACAAATGAACAATTCTTGAATGATACAAATGAAAATGCCTCCTTTATATATATAGGAGTCTAAGGGGTCACAATATAATCAGAGCCGACATAACAATAATAATGTAAGGGCACAACAATAACAATAGTGAGCTTCTATGGGGCACAATAATAACAATATGGGTACAGCATGGATACAACAATAACTATAAGGGGCTACAATGACAATAATAATAAGGGAATACACTAGTATAGGGACCTAACATGCCCCTCTCCTTCAAAAAAGTGTTGTCCTCAACGCTTGAGTAGTTCTGGATGCTTCTGTATAAAATTCTCATCCTCCCATGTGGAATCTTCAGTGGGTAAATTCTTCCACTTGATAAGATACTCTGAAATTAATCGATTTCTTAGTTGTTGAGTTCTTGTTTCCGTGACTGCTTCAGGTTCTAATATTATTTTTCCTTCCTCGTCAAGTTCTGGCAATATTGTTTGAAATGGGAGCTTCTCACCTATAACCTTCTTTAAGCATGAAACATGGAAAACTAGGTGCACTCGAGAAGATGCAGGAAGTTCCAATTTGTATGCCATAGTACTAATATTTTGCAACACCTTGTACGAACCATAATACTTTGGTGATAATTTATTATCCTTCTTAGCTTGCTTAAGGGACATTTGTTTGTATGGTTATAGTCATAGAAATACCTAGTCACCTACATCAAAATTTCTTTCACTACGATGTTGATCTACTTGTTGTTTCATTCTATTCTGCGCCAAAGTGAAGTTATCCTTTAAGATTTGGAGAACATTTTGTTGATGATCGATGTGATTTTCCACTGCTTGAACCTTAGAATTTTCTCTTAAATATGATGTGATGGACGGTGGATGATATCCATAAAGTGCCATAAATGGGGTCATTTTTGCTGCAGTATGGAATGAAGTGTTATACCACCATCCAGCCAGAGGTAACCATTTGACCCATTGTGTTTGTTTATCAGATACAAAGAAACAAATATATTCTTCCAAACATTTGTTCAATATCTCAGTTTGCCCATCAGATTGAGGATGATAAGATGAGCTATGAGCTAACTAAATACCCAGACAAGAAAATAATTCTATCCAAAAATTTCTAGTGAAAATAGGATCTCCTTAGCTTATAATAATTTTTGGGTTTCCATGTAGCTTTTGAATTGTTTCCATAAATGCAGTAGCAATTGTACTGGATTTAAATGGATGAGATAATGCACAAAAGTGTGCACACTTGGTAAGTCTATCAACTACCACCATGATGACACTCTTTCTTTCGAACTTGGGTAAACATGTGATAAAATCCATTGAAACCTCCTCCCAACATTGACTTGGAATGGTTAAAGGTTGTAATAGACTTGGGGTCTTAATTGTCTCAACATTATTTTGTTTTCAAACCAAACATTCCGCCACAAACTTTTGAATATCAGATTTAAGGCCATCCCAAAAAAAATCCTTCTTAACCCTGTGGTAAGTTTTTAAAAATCCTGAATGCCCTTATAAGGGAGAGGTGTGCAATTCTAGAAGAATCTTTTGTTTGAGTTGGGAATTATTACATAGGTATAAGTAATATTTGTACCATAACAAATCATTTTTCCAGCTAAATGTATCATATGTACTAGGATCTTGCTGCAACTTTTGAATGAGTTCCCACACTTCTTCGTCATTCTTCCATTCATCCATTGCTTCATTTATCCAATCTGGTTGGATAATAGAAATGACACAAATCAATGCTTCCACATCCTCATCTTTTCTTAAGAGTGCATCTGCAACAACATTTTGATTCTCGTTTTTGTAGATGATTTCAAAGTCATAACCCAACATCTTTGTGACCCATTTTCGCTGCTCTTCTGAAGATAATATTTGTTCTAAAATGTATTTAAGACTATCATGATCTGTTTTTACCTTGAAGTGTCTTCCCATTAGGTAAGGTCGCCATTTATTAAGTGCATGTAGTATTGCCAACATTTCCTTCTCATAAATAGCTTTGTGTAAATACTTTCCTTTGATTGGACAACTTTCAAAAGCAATGGGTTTTTCTTCTTGCATTAAAACAACACCAATTCCATTTCTTGAGGCATCACATTCCACAATAAAGGTTTTTGTGAAGTTTGGTGTAGCTAAGACTGATGCTTGACACATTGCCTCTTTAAGATGTTCAAAGGCCTTCGTTGCTTCTGGAGTCCAAGAAAATGCATCTTTCTTCAGTAATGTTATTAGAGGTGTTGTTATTCTCCCATAATTCTTAACAAACTTGCAATAATACCATGTCAACCCGAGAAATCCTCGCAAATGCTTTATGGATGTGGGGATTTTCCATTCTTTAATGGCTTTAATTTTTCTAGGATCTACCTTAACACCTTCATGAGATACAATATGACCCAAATATTCCACCTCTTGTACTCCAAAGAAACATTTGGAGGTTTTTGCATATAATTGTTTCTACTCCAATAGTTTTAGCACTCTGTCAACATGTTGAACATGATCCTTCCAAGACTTGTTGTAGATTAGTATATCATCAAAAAATACTAACACAAATTTTCTAAGGAAGGGTTTGAAAATGGAATTCATCAAACCTTGAAATGTAGAAGGTGCATTGGTAAGGCCAAAAGGCATGACCATAAATTCATAATGAACCTCATGAGTTCTAAATGCTATTTTCGGAATGTCTTCAGTCTTCATTCAGATTTGATGATATCATGAACAAAGGTCCAGCTTGGTGAAGTAAATTTCTCCATGCAATCCATCCAATAATTCATCAATGACAGGAATGGGAAATTTATATTTAATAGTGAGCTTGTTGATCTCCTTATAATCCGGACACATGCACCATGATCCATCCTTCCTGTGCACCAATACTACTAGAGCAGAGAAAGAACTTTGACTAGGTTGAATTATACCACCCTCTAGCATTTTTGCCACCATATGTTCAAGTTCACTCTTTTGGGCATAAGGATATATGTAAGGCATGATGTTTGGAGGAACACTTCCTGGAATCAAATGAATAGCATGATCATGATCAAAAATAGGTGGGAGGCCTTTGGGAGTCTCAAATACCTTGGAATGTTCGTCTAAGACTTTTTGGAGATCTGGAGAAATAGATTATTTCGATGTGGGAACCTTTAGCGAACATAATTGTGTAATTACGCCTCATTGTTCTTTCTTTAAAATTTTTGTCATGCTGTTAGAGTTGATTATCTTTCCCGGTTTTCCTGTGATACCCCTTAATTCAACTTCCTTTCCTTCCGAAAAAAATTTCAAGGAAATTCTTGAAAATTGAAAGTTATCGTACCCAAAGATTGTAGCCATTGGACTCCTAGTACAACATCAACACCACCCATTGAAATGGAAAGCATTAGACTATCCAACACATATTCTCCCATGGATAACTTGATATTATGGCACTTTCCAAAGAAATTTGTGGTTCCTCCATTTGCAACCATCACTTGATACTCTGGTGCTGGATATAGGAAGCAATTCAATTCCTTGGCTATCTTAAAATGAATAAAATTATGGGCACTACCCGAATCAATCAACACTATTACCTTTTTTTTCTTGATGTGTCCTTCTATACTGATAATTTGAGGAGTGGTAATTCTGGCCAATGCATTACAAGATATGGTTGGGTTCATTTCTTCTTTCTCTAGGGTTTGTTCTTATTGTGTATCCTCTTCTTTTGATGTTTCTTGTTCCTTTTCTTCCTCCTCTTCACAATCTATTTAAAATAATTTATTCTCAGCACACTTATGACCTTTAGTGTATTTTCTATCACAACTGTAACAAAATCCTTTTGCTCTTTTTTCTTCCAATTTTTGTGGTGTCAACCTTGTAGGTTGTGGAAGGTTAGGGGCAACGACACTTCCATCTTTATATTTGTGAGTGGCAAGCTTCCTTATTGCCATAATTTTGCTTTCAATTTTTCTTACCAACCTGAATGCCTTCTCTAATGAATCGGGTTCCCAAAGCAAACCTCATGTTGGATGTTATCCTTTAAATTCCCTATGAACACATCAATCCTATGCTCCTCTAAAATATCTTTTACCCTTATATTTAATTTTTTGAAGTCCTCAATGTGCTCCACCATTGATTCCTTTTGTTTGAGATTTATCAATTGGCTAAAAAAGGTCTTATTTTTTGTATCCTCATAATGTGCTATCATTTCTTCCATAAAAATTTCCCAAGTGACTATTTGTTTGCAATGCGTACCTTTTGTGTGTTTTTCACATTATGGAGATCGAAATATTGCTCCATCTGTAGTTTCCATGTTATGGGATCTTTGCCATAAAAATTACTCATATTGATCTTTGGAACATGGCGGGTCTTTAATCCAACATTAGAGTCCATGAAATCATGACTAACATTTATTTTGTTCTCATCATGAGTTTCCTTTACTACCCTTTCGCCATTAGTAAGCATTTCTTGTAGCAACTTTGTAAAATCTATCTTCAAATCTTCCATGTTGCCTTTATGTTTTGCTTCTATACCATCCATCTTAGCTTCCATGCCATTCTTTAAACCATCCATCTTGGATTCAATTACTTTTTGTGAGAGTGAAATTTGTTGTACTTGGTCTCGTAATTATGATATATCATGGTGCACTTCTTCCTATTCTTCATGTGTCATAGTAGAGATTTAAGGTTTCTTACTAAGTGTTTCCATTTTCTTTCTTCAGGACATCCATGAATGATAGTTATACTTCAAAATTCCCTTTGAATCACTTCAAACTACTTTCTCAAACAAAACTTACACAAATTAAAAAAGAAAAAAACTACACACTTTTTTTTCCTGCTTTGTATGAGCTTAATCTTGAAACACCTGTTACTCTGTAATTTCAGATCTTTAAGTTCTGAAATTTTGGCCTATAATAGCCCTTTGAGTCCTCTTTTGAACCCCACAAGTTTGATCATGATTGGAGTCTCCAAGAAAGAGTTATGTCCAATCTTCCACGATGACCTAATTATAAACTAGTTCAGTAGAGCAAACTTGTACGACATGCCACATGTCACTGTTTCGACCTTCGACTTTGAAAATGCTACTCAACAAACTATAGTCCGTCCAATTTTTGTCACTTTTTACTAAATTTGAATCCGATGCTCAGAGAGAAATCTATGACGATTTTCCCAAGGTGACTTGTTTGAGATCGAATTTGGGAGTCTGCAAAACCCTAACTTCCTGAGTTCATAAATCAGAAAATATAGTGAGAGAAGCTCTGAAATTCGGTCACGTAGTTCATCAGGATTTCGACGCAAATGTGTTTTAATTTTATATTCTGAAACATCATATAAAAAATGTTATAGCGAAAATTCCACGATGACTTGTTTGAAGCAGCGAAACCCTAAAATCCAAATCTCTGATACCAATTGTTATGCAACCAGCTCACAAAATAGAAGAAAGAGATAGATCAATGACTTAAAACATAGCCTCTTCGAGGGGGCAACTTCCTTTACATTACACAAATGAAAAATTCTTGAATGATACAAATGACGAGACCTCCTTTCTATATATAGGAATCTAAGTGGTCACAATATAATCAGAGCCGAGGTAACAATAATAATTTAAGGGCACAACAAAAACAATAGTGGGCTTCTATGGGGCACAATAATAATAGTATGGGTGAAACATGCGCACAAAAATAACAATAAGGGGCTACAATGAAAATAATAATAAAGGAATACACTAGTATTATAGGGACCTAACAGAGATGGAGAGAGAGTGAGGGAGAGATGAAAAGAGGGAAGACAAAGAAAGGGAGAGGAGAGAGAGAGGAAGAGAAAGGGAAGAGAGAGTGAGGGAGAGATGAAAAGAGGGAAGACAAAGAAAGGGAGAGGAGAGATAGAGGAAGAGAAAGGGAAGAGAGATAGGGAGACATAGAGATGGAGGGGGAAGTGATAGAGAGAGAGAGTAGCAGAGAGGGAGGGACAAAGGGACAAAGTTGGAGGGTAGAGAGAGTAAGAGAGAAATGGAGGGAGAGACAAACGTAGGTGGGAGAGAAAGGGAGAGAGAGGAAGAGGAAGGGTGAGAGAGATGGAGTTATAGGGGGGGAAATAAAGAGAGGAAAGAACAAAGACATAGAGAGATAGAGGTGGAGAGAGAAAGGGAGTGGCAAGAGAGAAATGGAGAGAGAGTGAGTGAGAGAGGAGAGGAGAAAAGAGAGAGAGAAGGAGAGAAGATAGAGAAAGACACGGAGATGGAGGGGGGAGAGAAAGGGAGAAATAGAAGGAGATAGGGAGGGTGATATTGATATAGTTGGAGGGCAAAGAGAGAGAGAGAGAGAGAGTGATGAGGGGTGAGACAAAGGGAGGTGGGAGAGAAAGGGAGAGAGATGAAGGAAACGGGAGAGGACTTGAGAGAGAAAAGGAGGGAGGGAGGGAAGGAGAGAGGGAGTTGGAGTGAGGGAGAGAGGTAGGGAAGAAGAAATACATAAAGAGAGAAAGGTGGAGAGAGAAGGTAATAAGGGAGAGACGAAGAAAGAGTGAGGGAGAGTAGAGTCGCAGTAGAGAGAGAGAGACGAAGAGATGGATCCAACCTAGATATGGTATGTTTGTATATGAAAACTAGCCTAGGTCCATCTTAAACCTAGATTTATCAAGCACCAAGAGGGATTGATTCTTTCAAGCTACAAACCTTTCCTCAAGTTTTTCACTCAAAAATAGGATTTCACCTAAGAGTTTTGATCCATCTTAGTGCTTCATATATCTAGGATTAAGATGGATATAGGCTAGATTTTATATACAAAAATATCATATCTAGGCTAGATCCATATCTCCCTCTCTCTCTCCTTCTATGTCTCTTTCTCTTCCTTCTCGCTCTGCTCTCTCCCTCATTCTCTCTCTATCTCTCCCTTGTACCCTCTCTCTCCACCTTTCTCTCTTTATGTATTTCTTCTTCCCTCCCTCTCTCCTCCTCCAACTCCATATCTATTTCCCTCCCTCTCTCCTTTTCTCTCTTAAGTCCTCTCTCTCCCATTCTATCCCACCTCCCTCTATCTCTCCTCCCCATCACTCTCTCTTTCTCTCTCCAATTATGTCACTATCTACCTCCCTATATCCTTCTCTCCCTCCTCTTATATCCCCCTCCATCTTTGTGTCTCCCTCTCTCTCTCCTCTCCTTCTCTCTCTCTTCCCTCCCCTCCTCTCTCTCACTCTCTCTCTCAATCTTTCCCTTGTCACTGCATATCTCTTTCCACCTCTATCTCTTTATGTATTTGTTCTTCCTTCTCTGTCTCTCCCCCTCCAACTCCATATTTCTCTCCATCCCTCTCTCCTTCTCTCTCTCTCCCCATTTCTCTCCCACCTCCCTTTATCTTTTCCCTCTCTCTCTCTCTCTCCCCCTCCCTCTCTCTCTCTCCATCTCTCCCTTGTCACTCCCTCTCTCTGTACCTCTATCTCTCTATGTATTTCTTCTTCCCTCCCTCTGTCCCCCCCCCCGCCCCAAAATATCTCTCTCTCTCCCTCCCTCTCTCCTTCCCCCCCACCCCTGTCTATCTCTTCATTCTTCTCCCACACCTTTGCCCCCCTCTCTCTCCACCTCTTGTTGGAATTATGATACAAGTATTGTTCTTAATAGCAAATCTACAAGTCAACTGAGTTTTGATAAGAGGCTAACAGGAATATTCAAAGGCAATAGGGCAGTGGTACATAGGATCAGGGGGATGGAACTAAGGTCTATTGATCAGAATAAAGAAGTTGAAGGAATAAGATGATGTAAGAGTAGTTTAAGAGATATACGCAGGTTCACTTAGTCCAAGCAGTGTATACACGCAGGTACTCAAACAAAAATAGCGTATAATGTACACACACACTCCCATAGAAGGCAAAGCGCGTACATGTTGAAAACCATGGTTTTGGTCCAAGGTATCTTTGGACCATGATATTGACCCTAGGTATTTAGTCTGAGGTATTCGGTCCGTGGTATTTGATCCAAGGTATTGGTCCTCAGTGGATTCGGTCCATGGTATTGAGAAAGGCCAAAAACTATATAAAGAAGAGAGGATCATAAGGCTAGGTGTGCAAGTGAATAAGATTCTCAGGAATACTTCTATCTGAAGTATATTTTATGTTGCAGGGTTATGTTTGGTACTAGATCTGAAATATTTATGTGCACCTTGAGTTCAATATTGGATCATGATCATGAGACCTAAAATGACTTATTCTTGAATGGTATTATTGGTTGAGGCTAGATTTGATGTTTTGTGTCTATTTTATTCATTATCTATCATGATCTGGGTTTGTTTGAAGTATGGAATTGCAGCAAAGTTCTGAGTCAATATTTGCAGATCTGTACGCAGGCTTGTCTCGGCAAAAGAGCGTATACACGCAGGTTTTGTTCTTTCAAGTAGCGTATACAAAATAAAGGCTTGATGTTCAGAGATGACTGATCTATCAGATCAATATTGCTGATTTATTGCTACTGCTATTTTATTGTTGTCTGTCAATGAAGTTTCCTTAGATCTGAATGTAAATCTGAATGCATAAGGAGGTTGATATTTGATTAGTTGTATAAGTGAGAAGAATTTTTTTTCTATTGCCTGCCTGTGTAAAGTTCTGTAAGTTGACAGTAGATTTTCAATACACTACTGGTTGGTACAGTTTGTGATTCAAATGTTTTATGATTCAGAATATTTAGAGGTATACGCAGGTTGGGCTCAAAGAAGTAGCGTATAGATGCAGGTTTTCTTCATTAAAGTAGCGTATAAAGTCTGACACATGGATTTTTGAGGTTTCAATTGGTTCTGAATGTTGATACAGGTTTCTGGGTTCAACACAGTGCTCTGATGACAGTGATCTAATTGTTTCAGATTAACTGCATGTTGGTTGATGAAGTTTGAGCTTCTAAATTTCTGATGGGTTATTGATGAGTCAAGGTCTTCATATCTCTTGATATGTGCCAAGAGCATCCAGTCTGAAAATTCATGAAACATGGTCCTTGGTGGAAGAGTGGAGTTTTTTGTAGGCTAGCACCTGCGTACTAGTAAACATATTGGCTAGTACAAGAGCTAGGGGGTTGTAGCTCCCTTCTAGTAGAAGCTGGAGAACGAGAGAAGGTTGTAACCTTCTACAGGTAGAAGCCTGCGTACTGGTATGAGTCTACATCAGTACAAGATTGTAAACAGATTTTCTTATTATTAAAAGAAGACAGAGACAACAACAGCAAGTGGTTTTCACCCACATTGGGTTTCCACCTTAAATCTTGGTGTTCATGTGTGTTGTTTATGTGTAATGGAATATTATGTTTATACTACACATGGTTACTATTTAATGATTGATGAAGTACTAATGCACTGATTAAAGATCAACATATGATGAATTAACTGAATCATAAGTTTACTGCCTAAACATTGGTTGCCTTAAATACAGTTGCATGTACACGCTAGTTCCCCTCTCTGAAGTAGCGTATATAAATATGATTATGAAAAAGAAAAATTCTTGATCTAATAATACTGATTCACCCCCCTCTCAGTATTATTTCCAACAACTGGTATCAGAGCTAAGTTCTTCAGAAGAAGCTTGATCGCTTGAAGGAAGATCCATCAAGATGAATAATCACGAAAGCATGGGATCCGTCAAACCGCCAATCTTCGATGGGAGAAACTTTGTTTATTGGAAAATAAGAACCACAGCCTATCTACAATCTCTTGGAACAGACGTCTTGGAAATTGTGGAAGGAGGATATAAATTTCCAACAAAAATTCCTACAGACACGGCAAGTAAAAAGCAATACGAAACCAATGCCAAAGCTATCAATACTTTATTAGGAAGTTTGTCACAATCGGAGTTTGTCAAAGTCATGCAAATCAAATCAGCCAAAGAGATATGGGATAAAATTGTTCAGAGCTACGAAGGAGACTCTCAGGTAAAACATGCTAAGCTTCAAACTCTTAGAATTCAGTATGAAACTCTTAAGATGCATAGTGATGAGAATATAGCTAGTTAATTCTTACGTATAGATGATGTTATTAATTGTATGAAGAATATGGGTGAATAAATAAAGGAAGTTACCTTAGCTGAGAAAAAAATGAGATCCTTGTCTGCTAAATTTGAATCAAAAGTGTCTGCCATAGAAGAAAAGCAGGATCTACAGAATATCACTATGACACAGCTTCACGGAATCCTAAGTGCTTTTGAGATGAGAAAAGGAGGTCCATCAGATATGAGAGAAGCCGCATTTAAAGCTTCAGCAAAAGGAAAAGAAAAGGAAGAACACAATCAATCAGGACATATTTCAGAAGAAGAAGATGAGGTAAATTTTGTCAAGAAGCTTTAACGGGGTTCTGGAAGGTTTAAAGGTAAGCTACCTTTCAAATGCTTTGATTGTGGTAGAGTCGGCCATTATGTTGCCAGATGTACTCATAAAGATAAATATGAAAAAGGAAAGGAATATGCAAAAGGGAATAGGAAACAAGTTGTGAATAGAACGAGTTACTATACTCATGAAGATAACGATGGTTTATCTAATAGTGATGAAGATGAAACTGGTCAAGATTACAAACTTCTCATGGCTTATGATAGTGATGATTTTTGGGATAGTCCAGAAGAGGATAGTGATGGTTTATCTAATAGTGATGATTATAGAATTCTCATGGCTTATGACAATGATGATTTTTGGGATGCTTTAGAAGAGGAAAACTTTCATGAAGAAATATCTAAACTCAAAATCTGTTTAGAAGAAAAGAATATGATCATAGATACCTTGACATACTAACTTGCTAAAAAATAAAAACACAATGAAAAACTAGAATATGAAATTGTGGATCTAAGAAAAGATCATGAGAAAACAAAATCTCTCAATCTTAGATTTACTAAAGGATCAAAAACTTTAAATGAAATTATCAAAGTTCAACATTATCCTCTGATAAAGACAGGTTTTGGATATACTGAAGAAGCATCTCAATCACGGAAGTCGTCAACCTCCACCAAAAGCTATCTTGATGTAGCAAAGACTAGTGGACAATATGAGAATTGTCAGCAAAGGCATAAAGCTGATCACTAGGTAAATCATACTTAATTTTCTCCAAGGATGAATATCAATAGAAGCCACAACCAACCTCAGGTAAATCATACTCAATTTGCTCCAAATATGAATATCAATAGAAACTACAATCAACAAGTAAATAGATTTGATAGTCGCAAAAACTTCTTTAATGGGAAATGTTTTTTATGTCATAATTTTGGGCACAAAGCTGCTCAATGCGTTGCTGACAAAACCATCATGACTAGAGAAGCAATAAATCAAAGGAATGTAACAGGGATCAAGACAAGTTCTTACAATAACTTTTCTCCTCTTGAAAATGAGATAGAATGCTCAATTTGTAACAACTTTGGTCATGAAGAATTTGAATGTAGAGCAAATTTCGGCAAACACCTCAAAGGAGAAAACACCATTAAATCCCAAGATATGGAGAAAGAAATAATCTCAAACAGAAAGATGTGATATAGCCTTGTATGCAGAAGGACAAGAAAATCAGTGGTACATCGATAGTGGATGCTCCAAACATATGACAGGTGACAAAGAGAAATTTCACTCGTATAATGCCTTAGAAAAGGAAAAGAATGTCTCATTTGGAAATGACACTCCAGCTGTCATAAAAGGTAAAGGTTCTGTTTTCTTGAAAGAAAAGGTTAAAGATGGAAATGTTATGTACGTAGATGGTTTAAATCATAACCTATTGAGTGTGAGTCAAATGTGTGATCAAGGAAATGAAATGATGTTTCGATCAAATGGATGTGTTGTTCATGAGCTTGATACATGAGAGACAGTGATCAAAGGTACAAGAACTCCAAACAACTTATACATACTCAACAGAGGACAAAAACAGTGCTATCTAAGCAAAAATGATGAAGCTGGTTGTGGCATAGAAGATTGGGACATCTAAGCTTTTCTCAAATAAGAAAAGCATGCAGACTCAAGGTTGTTCATGATCTTCCAGATATCAGCATCCCAGAAAATGCAATATGCAAACCATGTAAATCGGTAAGCAAACCAGAGTTCACTACATAGAAAAAGAAGGGTCAGCTAGTAAGCCTCTTGAACTTATCCATATTGATTTATGTGGACCAACAAGGAAAAAGTCACCTCATGGAGAAGAATACTTTATTTTGTTCATTGATGATTTTTCCAGAATGTATTGGATAGGTCTTATAAAGCATAAAGATGAAGCATTTGAGAAGTTCCAAGCCTTTAAAGCTTTGGTTGAAAATGAATCAGATCGAAAAATCAAATGCCTCAGATCTGATCGAGGAGGGGAATTTATATCGGATGAATTCTTTGACTTTTGTGAACAACATGGAATAAAAAGGGAATTCTCCACTGTAAGAACACCTCGGAAAAATGATGTAGTAAAAATGATGAACATAATAGTTCAACAAATGGCTCGAGCCATGCTAGATGAATCTGGAACTCCTGCAACCTTCTGGGGTGAAGTTGCATTCGCTGATGTGACTATTCTCAACAAAGAAAATGTTCGGGTAAATAGCACTCAAAATCCACATGAACTTTGGTATGGTAAGACTCCTACTGTAAAATACTTTAAAGTTTTTGGAAGCAAATGTTTTATCAAAAATACTGATGAAAGACTTGGTAAGTTTGAACCCAAAGCAGATGAAGGGATTCTTCTTGGTTATTCTTCCAAAAGTAAAGGATATAATTGTTATAATAAAATACTTGGGAAAATTTTTGAAAGCATTGATGTTGTAGTTGATGAAGCATGTAGAAATCCAAAACAGATAAAATCAACAGAAGATTATGACAATGAGGAAGATGGGGATTACTTTCCCACATCAAATCAAAATTATATTGAAGAAGATATCAATGAAGCACTAGAAGAAGGTATAATGGTAGAAGAAAAGACTTCGTCCAGGTATGTTCAGAAAAATCATCCAAAAACTCAAATTTTAGGAGAAAGGGAGGCTGGTGTACAGACAAGAAGAACTATTATAGAGACCTCAAGTTATCTAGCATTACTATCCTCCATCGAACCTCAAAATGTATATGAAGCATGCAAAGATGAATGTTGGGTCAAGGCCATGGAAGAAGAACTTGAGCAAATTGAAAATAATGAAAGTTGGGAATTAGTTCCTAAACCTCATGATAAAAATATTATAGGAACTAAATGGATATTCAAGAACAAGCTGAATGAAAATGGAGAAGTCATTAGAAACAAGGCCAGACTTGTTTGTAAAGGGTATGCTCAACAAGAAGGTATAGATTTTGAAGAAAATTTTGCACCTGTTTCCAGACTTGAAGCCATAAGAATGTTTCTTGCTCTTTCCAGTTTTCAGAAATTCAAAGTATACCAAATGGATGTAAAATCAACCTTCCTTAATGGAGATTTAGAAGAAGAAGTTTATGTTGAATAGCTAGAAGGATTCATTATTGGAAATGATGCAAAACTTGTATGCAGACTCAAAAAGGCTCTTTATGGTCTGAAATAGGCTCCAAGGGCTTAGTATTACCGCCTTGACAAATATCTACACCAAAAAGGTTTTACAAAAAGTTCTGCAAATAGCAATTTATATACAAAGATTGAAAATGATAAATTGCTAATTATTATTGTTTATGTTGATGATATCATTTTTGGTAGCAATGAAGAATCCATGAGTCAGAATTTTTCTTCAGTAATGCAGCAAGAATTTGAAATGTCCTTGCTTGGTGAACTTACCTATTTTCTTGGTTTACAAGTTCAGCAAACTAAAGATGGTATCTTTCTTTCACAAACCAAATATCTCAAGCAGATCTTGAAAAAGTATGGAATGGAAGATTCTAAACATGTATGTACTGCAATGGTAAGAGGATGCAGTCTCAACTCAAATGATGAATCAGCAACAGTACATCAACCAAATTATAGATCCATGATTGGCAGTCTGCTTTATCTAATAGATACCCGACCTGACATCATGCATGCAGTAGGAATAGTTGGAATATTCCAAGCAAATCCAAAGGAATTACACCTTCAGGCAGTCAAAATAATTTTCAAATATCTTCAACGAACTCAGGACTTTAGACTATGGTATCCTAGAGATGCAGATATTACTCTTCATGCATATACAAATGTAGATTGGGTAGGAAATGTTGATGATAGAAAAATCAGAATGAAGACTGAAGACATTCTGAAAACAACATTTAGAACTCGTAAGGGTCATTATGAATTTTTGGTCATGCCTTCTGGCCTTACTAATGCACCTTCTACATTTCAAGGTTTGATGAATTCCATTTTCAAACCCTTCCTTAGAAAATTTGTGTTGGTATTTTTTGATGATATACTAATCTACAGCAAGTCTTGGAAGGATCATGTTGAACATGTTGACAGGGTGCTCAAACTATTGAAGGAGAAACAATTATATGCAAAAAGCTCCAAATGTTTCTTTGGAGTACAAGAGGTGGAATATTTGGGTCATATTATATCTCATGAAAGTGTTAAGGTAGACCCTAGCAAAATTAAAGCCATTAAGGAATGGAAAATCCCCACATCCATAAAGCATCTGCGAGGATTTCTCAGGTTGACAGGTATTATCGCAAGTTTGTTAAGAATTATGGGAGAATAGCAGCACCTCTAACAATATTATTGAAGAAATATGCACTTTCATAGACTCTAGAAGCAACAAAGGCCTTCAAACATCTTAAAGAGGCAATGTGCCAAGCACCGGTCTTAGCTACACCAGACTTCACAAAAACCTTTATTGTGGAATGTGATGCTTCAGGAAATGGAATTGGTGTTGTTTTAATGCAAGATGAAAGACCCATTGCTTTCGAAAGTCGTCGAATCAAGGGAAAGTATTTACACAAAGCTATTTATGAGAAGGAAATGTTGGCAATACTACATGCACTTAAGAAATGGCGACCCTACCTAATGGGAAGACACTTCAAGGTAAAAACGGACTTTTTAGAACAAATATTATCCTCTGAAGAGCAACTAAAATGGGTCACAAAGATGTTGGGTTATGACTTTGAAATCATCTACGAAAAAGGGAAGCAAAATGTTATGGCAGATGCACTCTCAAGAAAGGATGAGGATGTGGAAACATTATTGTGCGCCATTTCTATTATCCAACTAGATTGGATAAACGAAGCAAGGGAGGAATGGAAGAATGACAAAGAAGTGTGGGCACTTATTCTAAAGTTACAACAATATTCCAGTACATCTGATACATTTAGCTGGAAAAATTATTCGTTATGGTACAAAGATCGCTTATACCTCTGTAAGAATTCCCAACTCAAACAAAATATTCTTATGGAATTGCACACTTCTCCCCTAGGAGGGCACTCATGATTTTTAAAAACTTACCACAGGGTTAAGAAGGAATTTTTTTGGGATGTCCTTAAATCAGATATTCAAAAGTTTGTGGCAGAATGTTTGGTTTGCCAACAAAATAAAGTTGAAACAATTAAGACCCCGGTCTATTACAACCTTTATCCATTCCAAGCCAACGTTGGGAGGAGGTTTCAATGGATTTTATCACAGATTTACCCAAGTCTGAAGGAAAGAGTGTCATCATGGTGGTAGTTGACAGACTTACCAAGTATGCACACTTTTGTGCATTATCACATCCATTTAAAGCCAGTACAGTTTCTACTGCATTTATGGAAACAATTTAAAAGCTACATGGAAACCCAAAGATTATTGTAAGTGGCAGAGATCCCATTTTCACTGGAAATTTTTGGACAGAATTATTTTCTTGTCTTGGTACTCAATTAGCTCATAGCTCATCTTATCATCCTCAATATGATGGGCAAACTGAGATAGTAAACAAATGTTTGGAAGGATGTCTTCGTTACTTTGTATCTGATAAACAAACACAATGGTTCAAATGGTTGCCTTTGGCTGAAAGGTGGTATAACACTTCCTTCCATATTGTAGCAAAAATGACCCCATTTATGGCACTTTATGGATATCTGCCACCATCCATCACATCATATTTAAGAGAAAATTCTAAGGTTCAAGCAGTGGAACATCACATCGAGCATCAACAACAAGTTCTCCAACTCTTAAAGGATAACCTCACGTAGGCGTAGAATAGAATGAAACAACAGGCAGATCAACATCGCAGCGAAAGAAGTTTCGATGTAGGTGACTAGGTATTCCTACGGTTACAACCATATAAACAAATGTCCCTCAAGCAAGCTAAGAAGGGTAATAAATTATCACCAAAGTATTATGGTCCATACAAGGTGTTGCAAAAGATTGGTACTATGGCATACAAATTGGATCTTCCTACAGCTTCTCGAGTGCACCCAGTTTTCCATGTTTCATGTTTAAAGAAGGTTATAGGTGACAAGCTCCTAGTTCAAACAATATTGCCACAACTTGATGAGGAAGGAAAAATTATATTGGAACCGGAAGCAGTCAAAGAAACAAGAACTCGACAGCTACGAAATCGATCAATTTCAGAGTATCTCATCAAGTGGAGATTCCACATGGGAGGATGAGAATTTTATACATAAGCATCCAGAACAACTCAAGCATTGAGGACAACACTTTTTTGAAGGAGAGGGGCATGTTAGGTCCCTATAATACTAGTGATTCCCCCATTACTATTGTCATTGTATCCCTTATTAATATTGTTGTGCCCTTATTGTCCCCATATTGTTATTATTGTGCCCCATAGAATCCCTCTATTGTTATTTTTGAGCCTTTATATTATTATTGTTAGGTCGGCTTGGTTATATTGTGACCCCTTAGACTCCTATATATAGAAAGGAGGTTTTGTCATTTGAATCATCCAAGAATTGTTCATTTGTGTAATGTAAAGGAGGTTTCCCCCTCAAAGAGGCTGAATTATAAGGCGTTGATCTATCTTTACTATCTTTTTGTGAGCTAGTTTTATAACAATGCCATAACTAGAAATCATAATTTTCCTAGTATAAGTAAAGAAAAGTGTAAAATATTTATGAAATGTAAAAGGTACTACAAGGATCTATCAAGTTGTGGAGGAGGAAGATTTTATTTTTTTGAGAAAGGGAAAACATATTGAAATTTCAAGTGAGATTTGTAGCAAATATTTGTAAAAGAAAGAAAGTATATTGAAATTGAGTCAAAACTATACTTACTGGAAGGTAATCATAAGGGACTAGATGCAATGATCATATTGTAGTTGGTTGTAAATACTTTGATGTTAACATGGACTCATCTTGTTGATGAGCCCCAGTATTGCAGCAAGGATGTTACAACTCCTAGGGTGACCAACTTTACTTTATCAACCTGGGGTTCATACAAACTTGGAGGTGACAATGCTATATGCACAACAGATGCAACAGTCTACTCTTGTCACTTCTCAACTGGGGCGATAGACCACTAGGGTTTTTCAAACCAGTCTTCTATTGACTAGAAGGAGGCTGACTACTGACAGTGAATGTAAAGCTATCTTTAATGCAGAAATTAAATTCTTTTCTAATTTAAGGAAATGAAATAGAAAGTTTTATGAAATTACATGAAATTACGTAGCTAATAATTAACACACATTACTTGCAGAAGAGACCTAATTTAACCTTGCATTCTATCATCTAACTATCTGGACTAAGTAGGCATGGAAATTATCCTAACACTGCTATGACTGATGTATGCATGCACTAGCTAAATATTGCAGAAAAGAGTCTTTTGGTTTTCAATTTAGAAATGTAAATGCTAAGCTAATAATCTGATCTTTTGTAGGGGAGGAAGGTATGGAAAAGCTGGTCCAAAATGGCATTGAGGGGTATGGAAGTCAAGTTGAAGGCCTACCCTAGGATTTGATCATCATTTCTACCCAAAACAATCTAAAACAGGCTACTACAGGGTTTCCTGTAGTTACTACAAGATGTCTTGGTTTACTAAAGGAAACTTAGCTGAAGGTTGTAGGAAGGTAGGGAAGCTGAAAGTAAGTATTGGGAAGATGTATGATGGTAGAATAAGGTATGGGGTAGGTGCACACTACCCAAGGATCAGTCTAACTATTTAGGATGGTTGGATTTGTTCAAGGTGGATGTCCACTGTGGCTACAAAATAGAAATATGAATTAGTGGTTGGTAGGATTGGGTGAGAGGTAGAGAAGACTTAGATGAGGCTGGTGGAATGAGTTCCTCCATGCATATCAAAAAATTCTGCAACAACATATTATTTTCTTCTTTCATGCACAACTTTATGTAAATTTGGAAAAGATGAGTTGAATTTGAGAAACTGATTTATTGATGGCTAATGGATTAAATCTATGGAATGGAATGCCTTCTAATCTACAGAAAACTCAAGAAACCAAAATGACAATTGTAGGTGCTTCTAAGAAATCGTAAACAATGATCTACTCAATAAGAAATCCTAAGATATGCAATGAGCAAAAGATAAATTTGTTTTTGGGGTTGTGAGAGTGGGGCCCTCAAGCCATGATCCCATGAGGGATATGAGGAAGAGGCCACTGCCACAATCTTTTCTGATGTATTTTCTTTCACTATTGTACCATTGATCTACTTCTTCAATTAATCGAAGAAAAATTAAACAATCATTCAAATACTTGTAAATTAACAAAGCAAAAATAACTTCAGCAACTAACTATGATTCTAATCTAAGAATACATGTACAAAAAGAGGAACCTCTGCTACTAGGGTTGGGCCCTAACCCAAGAGCTTCAACCCTATGAGTTAACTTAGTGCTAAATCAAGGAAAACCTTTTCATTATCATCAAGATGTCAAAAATAACATAATAATAACAGTCACAATATCTTAGCTTGAAATTGCCTCTTGGCTACAAAAAAAGTTGAATCCTAATGAGGCCCTAGGCCTTCTTATTTATACAACTGAAGCTATCAACAGCTTCCTAAAAATCACAGAGTCTTGGCTCCCAAACTCGAGATTGACTTGTCTTCAACTATCACTGGCTTAGCTACCAATGAACTCAGTTGGCTTGGCTTCTTGTAACTCTGAGCTGATGAGATATGGTGGAGGAATCTTCGAGTGATTGAGGATTTAAGGAGGGAGACCAAATCTCCTAAAATCCCTCTTTCTTGTCTAATTCAAGTTTCTGCACTTAAATTAGCCTAAAACTGCTCCAAATCCTACAATTAATGCACATTAGGTCACATGACATAACATCTCACCTCTACCTTTCTCACTAAGAAAAACATAATAAAATATGTAAAGAAATGTGAGAAACATTGATTTTAATAAGATGGAGAGTGGCATTAAGGCCCATATAAGTTACCTATTGATGAGCCTCATCATCATAGCCCTACTGAAAGTGTTGCTCATCCTCTGAGCAACTCAGTCTATGTCCATATCTTTCATAGCTCTTGTGGACTCTCTGACATCCCAAGCCTTTGTTGATGGAGTTTCCTCTTGTGGATAAAACCTTGCATGTTTCTCTATTTCCTCCCACTGTTTTCTTTCCTCTTCCTCCTTTATACCTTCTAGTATACCCAACAGCAAGGGTGGACTAAGTTTCAAACCAATCCAATTGATTTTGAGTCTCTTCATTTCATTCTTATACAGTGGGGTCCTTTCTAGTGCATCTCTCATCCTCTTAGGGGAATGATACTCTCTGATCCTTAGGTTGTATGGTAGGGTGCTCCATCTCCTCTGGCATGCTTGTTGGATTTCATTTTCCAACAACCTCAAGGTGTCTTCAAAGTGGGTTATGGCATGTTCTTATGTATCTAGTTATTTTGGTGCAAGTTGGGCATCATTGGAGATGATGTTGTGGGTGTTAATGATAGCCATTGAATTTATATGTTATTCTCTAATGTAAAGGGGCTCCCTTTCTTCTCTTTCCAACACCACCTTCACCTCCTTAGCCCTGGCCTCCTCATGACTCACCCATGATGCAAGGGCCATTATTTTTAAGTTCCCCAACTTTGCATTGGGGTCCCACACATTCAAGTTTGTTCAAGCCAAGTTGTGCATGTAGAATTTAGATATATTGGCCTTATCCTCTATGGTGCTCTTTTCACATAGTTCAATGAAATGCCTGTCATCTTGGAAAGGCATAGTCCCATGTTATGCTAGTGTCTTGATCTAAAATTGCAGTCATTGATCTTTGAGGTACAAGGCATATGATTTTGGTCGCATCTTGCACTAGAGTGCGTCCATGGAAAGGCTTTCCATGGTGGCCAGTTGGCTCTCTTTTTCCTGTAACTGCCTCCTTAGCCATGTGTTTTCTACCTCTAGTTGAAATCTCATAATTTGTTCCATGTATCTTATCTTACTCAACTCTCTGCCCATCTCTAGGAGTTTCTCTTCCATATGGCCCACATCCTCTACTTTATTTGATTTGGAAATTTGCATCCAGCGATGTGTCCTTCCTCTCTCTTTCTTAAGCTCAAAGAAGAGAGGGATGGAAAATTTCTGTGGTATTACTCTGCCTCCCTCAATGAATCTGTAATAAGAGCTTAGATTGGGTTGTGGGCTAGGCTCCTGTAGCTCTTGGAACTCTCCCTCAGATGTCTTTGGAGAAGCTGCCCCCTCTTGCACTTGTGTTGTTGCTTCCTTGCCTTCCCTCTATCCCTATTGTCCTTCCTATAGCTTTTTCTGTGTTTCCTGTAGTACTGACATAGTTTCCTGTAGGACTATCTGAGGATCCTGTAGAAGGAATTTTCTTCTCTATAATGGGGTCAAAGGTGCCTTGTCTTTCTTTGTTGATGTTGACCTGGTGACAAGCTTCCTAACATAGGTGATAGGAGACTTTGGGGAAGCTTGTTTTGATGTGCCCTCTTCACCTTTTATTTCCAGGGAAACTAGCTTTTCTTGCTCTTTTGGTGACTCCTCAATTATGATTAGAGTCCTGGTGGGTGTTTGTGGTTTCCCTTGTTTGATCCTGGTGCTCCTCCTTGTTTTGAAATAGAGGGGAGTCTGCCTCTATATTTTCCCTTTTGACTTGACAGGTGTGCTTAGGGTAGTCAAAGCAGCAGTTGCCTCTTTCTCAATGGATTCAGGAAACAACCTTGGAGATTCCTCCCCTTCCTTGGTATTTTCCTCAAGGCTTGCTTCTTCCTTATATTCTTCCTCCTCACTTTTCTCTTCTCCTTATTCTTCTTTTGTATCTTCTTCCTTTGTTTTATTTTTTTCTTCCTCCTCTTCTTCCTTGGGTTCTTCTTCTTCCTCTTCGGGTTCTTCTTCATTTTCTTTTTCCTCCTCTTCACCACTAGAGGTATTGACTATTAGGGTCCAACCCTAACCCCCTTATTTATGTAATAGGGTCGAGTCATAGTTATAGTTAGTTAAAGAGTCAATAAATCCCATATGAATAATTGTAAGTGGTTGACCCACATTTAAAGAAAGGGACCACAGTTAGTTGCAAATGGGCCATGGTATTAGATAGATGGTATTAATAGAACCATGGTACTAACCCATGTTATTGCATGTATGAATCCTATATAAAGGATAGAGACTCCCCATTGAGGAACGTCGTGTCTTATTCTGTAATCAAGCAGTGCTCTATTGGAGGATGCCCCCTCAAAGAGGCAAGTGAACATTGCTTTCATCTCTGAATAATAAAATACATGTTGTTATTTTTCATTTTGTTCTGTGTTCTGGGTTGTATTTCTTCGCATATTTGGTATCTTGGCATCTTCTCACAGGTCAAGAGCATAACACTGACACTATCATATTCAAGGGCGTGTATTTCAATCACAACCTCTCTGTCCATGTCTCTAAATGTGGACCATTGAATAGGGATTCTTAGCTGGCTCAAGGCATCCTCTAGTATTAGCTTAATAAGTCCATGGTGTGCCAATTTCTATTGTTTTCCATCTTTGACCTTTAGGATCATGTCTATTATTGATTGCAACAAGAAGTAGGGTACACTAAGTCTTTTGTCAATGGGTATCTCCTCTCCAAATATCAACTCATGGAGGAGTCTAAATTGGTAGCCATAGATAATATTGAACCTCCATTCACAAGAAATAAAATTGAGGTTGTGATAGCTCACCACATTCCAAGGATAGGGAAGGATTTCCCTTCTTATCCCATTTTTGTCCTCAATTTCCTCTTCATCCCTAAGAAAAAGTTTTTCTTAGCAAAAGTGCTTGCAGCCTTATCCTCTTTTCTCCATTGCATCCCTTGAGGAAGTGTAGTGATTATGCTAATTACATCAGGAGTAATTGTAATTGACAGTCCTCTTACCACAGTAGTAGCACTAGTTCTAGCCTAAGGGTTGTTTTCCATGGCAAATTCTTGAGCTACATCATCATCATACCCTCCGAGCAACTCAAAGAATCCCAACCAATTATGCCTTCGAAATATTTCTACCACGGGGGGGATGGAGGTGTATCATGGATGTCTCTGTGGGTTCGCTTCTGTTAAATCCTCTTGTCATGTCTCTTTTATGGTTAGCTAATTGTAGGGAGGTTGGTAGGCTAGCCTTAGTGTTTCTAGGGTGCCTGAGAGTTTAGAACATTGGTGGATGGCTGCAATTTTCTTTCTATCTCCACACAATTTTTAACTTCACACAATTCTGTCTAAAACCCCAGGCCCACTATAATCACTTAGAAAACTCAAATTTTTCCTTTTTCCTAACTATAAATTCAAAACAAGGGAGGTATGGGCCACCTACCTTTCATTGTGATGCTTTGGATGAGCATAATTGCTGAATAGTTTGGCCCTAGGCACCCCCTTACAAAGTTCTTTGTGAATTTCCAATGCTTCCTATGGCTCCATGTGTTTCATGTAGTTGTTCCTGTAGTTTTGTTTCCTGTAGGGTGGCTAAAACAGGTTTGCTTCCTTGATGGCTTTCCAAGGTGGTCCCGATCTTCTCTGATCTCGAAATGAACAAATGGTGCATGAGAGTTTGGAATGCTTGATATTTATGGTCGATTCCTTGGAGCGCTACATTGGCTGGAAGTGTACAAGATTTCCTCTTTGGGACAATTGGCCCACCATTGGTTATCATGCAGAATTCCCTCGTAATCATCACCCAGTCTCACACAAATTAACTCGACCACATTTTCGACCGATTCTCCTTGATGTGACATTGCAACGTGGCATGCTGATTGGGATTTCACTTTTTGTTTTTGAGATAAGGGTGGCCAAGTTAACCGACAACCTCGAGCTTATAAAATCAAACTTTTTCATATTCCTATACTTATATCATATCGTACTTAGGGAAGAATACGGATGAGGTGTCATACCTGTGCCTTCCTTCACTTGGTTGATGCGTGTTAGAGGGTTACTCTGTTGTGCTTCTTTTTGTTCAGGTAAGTGTTTTTCCTTGGTCACTTTTCTGTTGATTTCTTCCAGCTGATGTAGTTGTCTTCTTTGTTATTGTGTGCAGGTGCTTGGTCTTCACTGTTGTTGCTGAGCTTTGGATAGGAATCATAATATTTGCAAGAGTGTTGGAGCTCTTTACTTACATGAATGGTGAATGAGAATAGATGGAGAACCTGTTGTTGTGATAACACATGCTACTACAAGGTTTCCTGTAGTTACTACAGGAAATCTTGTAGCTGCCTTTTTTTCATCATTTTTTTTTTCACTTGGAGGAGGGATGGGTGGTGATCTAGGAGTGGAAGGATGGCAATTAAGTAGATGGATTGAAAGGTGAGTAAGGCCAATGATGGCATGTCCCTTGGACTCCCTTTTCCTTCTTCGTTTTTAATTTTTTTAATTTTTCTGAGTGGTTTTTTATGGACACAGAGGTGGGTATGGTCATGAGCTGGTGTTGGGTGAGAAGTGGTGAGGTGGATGGTCCCCTTTTTCAACCTAGAACAGGCCTGCATCATCATTTTCAAATCAGGACTTCATTCTTGTAGTGTTTTAGGACATCCTGTAGTATTACAGGATCTTCCTATAGTAACTACAGGAAACCTTGTAGAAGCTAGAAAATTACATAAAAATTGGTTTTGGATGCCTGGAAGTGAGGATGGATGATGGGGACATGGTAGTCATGGAAGATGTGAAATTAAGGGAGGAAGAATGGGTGTGATTCCTGGCTTGTTGTCCCTTGAACTCTGAGTCCTTTGGTGCCTTTAAAAACCTGCAAAAATCACAAAATTTTATTAGTGGGTAGGTTTGAGATCCTTTCCATGGAATTTTGTTTTTTTCTTTTCTCTTTTTCTTCTTTTTTTTGAAAGACACATGGGTCGCCTCAAAGGAGGTTTTCAGTCTGTTTGCCTGCCCTAGGCGCCTCAAGGGAGGTTTTCACCCAAGGATCTTTTTATTTTCCTTTTTTCACTCTTGGGCTGCCTCAAGGAGGTTTTCAACCAAAAATTTGGCCTCGGGTGCCTCATAGAGGTTAACCAAAAATTTGGCCTCAGGTGCCTCATAGAGGTTTTCTCCTAGGTCCCTTATTTTTTTTCTTTTTTTCTCTTTTTTCCATTTTTTTCAAAAATAAAAACAATCTTCAAGAATTTGGTGAGATGGAGGCGAGACAACTCCAAGCACATTCACTTCCTTACTGATGGTACTGATGAACTCTTCCCTTGACAGAGGTCTTTTATAGGATTTCAATCTGTATCCATTAACAAGCAAGGGGATACCTTCTTCATCAATGGTCCTGATTTTCACAGCCCCATTGTCATGGCACTTTTCTATATATGGACCCAGCCACCTGGTCATCAATTTTCATTTGAATTCCTTGAACCTGGAGTCATAGAGTAGAGCCCAATCTCCTTCTTGAAAAACA
This sequence comes from Pinus tabuliformis, assembly GCA_031772625.1. Classification (NCBI taxonomy): domain Eukaryota; kingdom Viridiplantae; phylum Streptophyta; class Pinopsida; order Pinales; family Pinaceae; genus Pinus; species Pinus tabuliformis. The sequence goes on from CM062811.1 coordinate 626,097,844, forward strand.
TTTTCTTTGACGTTTTTGTCATTCCAAACCTTTCTTTGTACTTGAACAACTTCAACGTGTAGGAGGTCTTGCATCCTAAATTCATCCAAACCATTGAGTTGGAGTAGCCTCTCCTATTATGCCTTTGTAACATCCAAATCCAATTGTTCTTCCATTCTCAAAGTGTTGTACTCAAACTCAATGGAGAGAAGAGCCTTCTTCCCATATACCAAGTCATAAGGCGTGAAGTTAGTGGTCATCTTCCAGGTTGAATTACAGACCCAAGTGGCCTCCACTAATAGGTCAGCCTAATCTTTTCTGTTGTTGCTCACAGCCTTGGTGAGAATTATTTCCAATGCTCTATTGGTAACCTCTACTTGTCCACTGGCCCAAGGATGGTAAGAAGTTGACTTCATGTGTTTCATATTATGTTGCCTCAACAAATTCTCAATCAGGTGTGATGTGAATTGAGCTCCCTAATCAGTGACTAGCTCTCTAGGGTACCCAAACTTGTAAAATACATTCTCCCTTAAGAATTCAGCCACTTTCTCTTATGTTTCTACCTTAATAGCCTTGGTTTTAGCCCACTTTGTCAAATAATTAGTGCATACAATTATGTACTTTTTCTGCCCTGATGGTGGATCAATGGGCCCAATTAAATGCATGCCCCACTTGTCAAATGGCTCAAGAGTCACTTGAGGTTGCAAAGGAATTTCATCCCTGGGAGTAGGTTTCCCCATTCTTTGGCACTAGTCACATCGACTGGTCTATCTTCTTTCATCTTAGTAGAGAGTGGGCCAGTAGTAGCCATCTTGCAGTACCTTGAAGGTTGTCCTCTTGGCTGCAAAGTGACCTCCACAAGGCCCATCATGACAGGCCAAAAGGATGTCAAATACTTCCTCCTCCCTGACACATCTCCTCAAAATTTTATCTAGGCCTAGCTTGAAGAGATTTCCCCCAATCCAAGTGAATGGGGCGCTCTTTCTTATAATTCTGTTTTTTTCCTTGGAGGACAGATTTTGAGGGAACTGTGCAACCACTAAGTATTTGGCTATGTCAGAAAACCATGGAGAGAGAACTGAAATAGAAAATAAATTATCATATGGTATTTGATCATCAACCATTCCTTCCTCACCTGCAAGAAAAGCAAGTCTAGACAAAAAATATGCAACTACATTTTCTCTACCAGGCTTATCAATGATAGTTAGATCAAACTGTTGTAATAAATGAAACAATATAATAATTCTGGCATTCACATCGGGCTTGTTAATTAAATATTTAATAGTATCATGGTCAGTATGTACAAAGGTCTAGTAACCAATGATGTAGTGTCTAAATTTATTCAAGGAATGGACAACAGCGAGGAGATCTTTTTCAATCACATTATAGTTCAATTTAGCCTTGAACAGTTTTTTGCTAATGAAGTAAATGGCATAAGGCAACTTGTCATCTGTCTAGCCTAGAGATGTTCCTATAGCTTTGTCAAAGGCATCAGCATGGATGTGGAAATTAAGAGCCCAATTTGGGCCTCAGAGTATGGGTGCAGTAGTAAACTTGTCCTTTAAGGTTTCTAGGGCCTCTTGGCAACTTTCTGAGCATCAAAATTCAGAGTCCTTGGCCAGTGGTACAAACAATGGTGAGGCTAATTTGCTGAAATCCTTTATGAATCTCCTATAGTATCCATCTAAGCCCAATAAACTTATGACATCCCTTTGCTTCTGAGAAGTAGGGACCCTCTTGATGATAGAAATTTTATTTGGGTCCACTTGTAGTCCTTTCTGGCATATTGAGTGACCAAGAACAGACCCTGCATTCATCAAGAACTCACACTTCCCGAGACTAAGGGATAGGTTCATTTCGATGCACTTATTTAATAATTTCCCCAAGTTAGAGAGAGCCTCTAGGAAATCACACCCATAGGGAGTGAAATCATCCATATAGATTTATACAGAGCCATGGACTAACTCTACAAATATGCTCAAAACTGCACTCTGAAAAGTTGCAGGGGCATTACACAATCCAAAAGGAAGGACCCTATAAGCAAAGATTCCCCAAGGACAATTGAAGGTTGTTTTATCTTGGTCCTCTGGGTTGATTTGGATCTGATTATAACCAATGAATCCATACAGGAAAGAGAAGAACTTCTTTCCTGCAACACCATCCAAGACTTGATCAATGAAAGGTATAGGGAAATGGTCTTTTTTAGTGGCTTTTTTTAATTCTTTGTAGTCTGTTGTAGCATTTCTTTTGTTTTGGTAAGTTAGCATCAATTAGTCAAAAAATGAAAATATATTTCAAAAAATGTTAAGTTAGGATATGGACAAAAATAATATTGAATCAAAAAATGTTAGGCATATTTTATTGAAAAAGTCCATATCAAATAAAAATGTTAGAATAGATGCCCTAAAAAAGGAAGGCAAAAATAAAATATTAGATTAGAAATAATAGAAAAAATAGTAAATTATGAAATTTTTGCAAATACAAATGCCACTACTCTTATTCAAGTTTATTTTTGCAAATAAAAAGTTGTGTGCAGATTGTTTAAATGGCACACTAGTTCATACAATCCAATTATATATTTTAATCATGATTGGATTTGATTTAAATTTTTGTCAATAGGTAGCAAATAAAATTGGTTCAAAAGTTTAATCTGAGCTAATGGAAGCAATAAGGGATAGAAGTAGATTAATCATTAAAAGGAAAATGTTAAGTTGCTAGTCTAAATGCACTCAGGGGACTAAGATTGTGAAAAAATGTTAGGAAAGATAAGGGTAGGTAGACAAATGAATTACCATTGGAGCATGAAAGGATTTTTATCCTAAAGTCAGAACATTGCATACATGTGCATATAATGAATGGCTTAAATTAAACATTATTTACAAAAAATCAATTTTATAGTGTAATATCTGCATGTTATCCATTCATTCAATACCCCACACATGTTACATCCATCATAACTTTCGAACCCACCATCACTTTCCTCCACGATATTAAACCTCACTCATGTTCTTCTTCATCCCGCACATTTCCCTACAATCCGACGGCTTACATCACTCCTCGGCCCTCCCATGTCATTCGAATGTTATTGGCAGGGGGGTCTGAAGTCGGTAGTTTTGGAAACCGCCCTCCGAAACTTCTTTTCCCCCATCCTAGTTATTCGGGACTTTAAATCTCGAAACAGCTTACCACTCCAACTTACTCCCGAATGTGGTTTTCATTCAGCCGTTTACCGCCGCTCCTACGTTGTTGTCCACGTTCGCTCCCATGTCACTTCCTTTGTCCAATCAGCGGTCGTCTCTTGCCCGTTATCCATTATTCATTACCCCTCACAGATTAATATTCCACTAAACCATTTATCATCTCCGTTGGAGAATTAATGAGGATTTAACCATTGATTGACAGACCTGCTCCATCTTATTCATTGTAAGCCCTGATTTTCATAAAAACTGTTACACAATGCATTCCCATAATTCACTGGATACTTGTTTTTTGTATCCAAAACGACAAATTCATCATTCAACAAATTTTCAATTCCGTTCAGTGCCAAGCCAACATCCAGGTCCACCTAATCCATTTTCACTTACATTGTTATTCTATCATCACTATGTTCCAGACCAATTCTTCTAATTTCTGTCACTTTCAACTTTGAATTCAATTAATAGAATGCCTCCTAAAGGAAAAGAAGAAATCGTCTCATTCATCCACAAATTGACTTCCATCATACTCCCCTGGTCGACAGAGACTGTAAAATCAATGAGTCTTTGTCTGAATTCGATTTGTTTGAAATCTACTGCTGGATGGAGGATCAATTAGTTGATCAAACAGATGAAATAGGACTTTGGGACTCCCACCTTCCTCATTACATCTTCCCTCAGATACACAGAGCACCTGAATTTGTCAGGAAATGCCATGAATCCTATGACCCCATTCAAAGAGCTATCATCTCACCTACAGGAGAAATTATGTGCTCCATCAATGCTCAGTCCATTGAACAGATGTTGCAGGCCCCAACTATTGCGCCAACCCATCCTTTTTCTCATGAAAGCCTAATAGAGGCCTATCAAAAGCTAGATTTCACTAAAAGAGCTCAAACTCTAGAACTTTTCCTAGCTGTAGATAGCCCTCTGCCTAAAAGAAACCCTACCTATGATTCATTTATATTCCCAGATAGAACCAAGAAAATTACCACTATTCTCTCTTATCTTCTTAGTTACAATTCTGATCAATATGTAAATGAAGCCATCATTGGTTTCTTATCTATCTTTTCTGTTGGTTCCAAACCCACTATTCATTATAACTTTAGCCAATTTCTAGCTGAGGCCATTCATGAACAATTTGTCCAGTTCAATACTAAAGAGGTATTCAAGTATGCTTCAGTACTTGTATATCTTTTTATATATTTTCAGGGAGACAAGTTTCCATTCACCTTGCAGAAGCTAGATGAAGAAGGCAACCAACAATCAGTGATATTTTGGACTTCTATGGGAATGAAGGAGAAGGAAGAATTTACATATAAACAATTCATAGAATTGTTTGTTCATCCAGCAATTAATCTTATGAGCAACACCCCAGTACCAATAATAAGTGATGAAATTGTGAAAGTGTTGCAGTTGGTTGATCAAGCCACAACAGGAGATGGGTATCTTTACCAAAATTATACGGAGATCAGAGTTTATGGTTGTGAGCTTCCACCCTACAAGCTTCCTAAGTACCTCCCTATCAGAATTTTTGCATTAGAATATATTAGGCATAAGTTAAATGCATAAGGAATACATTTTGTGGCTGCAAAGAAGAAATCACAATTCAAGCTAAAGGCTCAGGTTGGTCCATTCATCTGTAATACGAGAGCAGCAGGAGAAGAAGCAGATAGGTTATTGAAGCAAATGAAGTTTGGCCTCAGCTTCACTTGGTCTTATGACCCAATGGGAGTGATTTCTAGGCTCAAAGTTGAAAACAAATTCACTGCATACCATCATACTGCCAGGCCTGAAATAGAGCAGTACAAAAATCAATCAGAGTGGAAGGAGAACACCCTTCAAGAAGCTGAAGAACAGGCAGTCTCTACTTCCAATGTACAAACTCCAATTGCACAGGAAAAGATAGCTAAACGAGGGAGGGAAGAATAATCATCCCCTACAACTGAAGCATCAAGTCAAGGTTTTAGAATTGTACATAGAAAGAAGAGACCTAGGCTCTCTTCCAAGGTTAGTGCAACTATTGAGTTACAGAAAACAACATTTGATGGACTTGGAGAAACCTCTCTTTTTACACAGTCTGGTGGACAGACTATTCAGTCTCCTACTCATTCCACCACATCTCATGAACAGCAGGTGATTCAGACCAGTGAAAGCAGTCAGAAGGATAAAGAAGATGACATTTTTCATGTCTTCAGTGAAATTAAGAAGAAAAATGAGGAGTTAAAGTTGAATACTTATACTCAGTTCTAGAAACATTCTTCTAGTTCTCAAGCCATACTTCTTTCAGTCTTTGACTCTGAGAAAGGTAAAATGCAGATGGCTTTCTTACAAGCTCAGATTATACAACTTAGGACTACTGCACATTACTAGAAGCAAACCTCCTTTGAATTTGATGTTAAAGATGTACATCCAATTGACCAAATTGAGATGCACAAACAGACTGGCCAAATGATTGCTTCTACCTTAACTAACACTGCCATGAGCCTGTCCAAAATGCAGGTTACCTTGGCTAATACATAGTCACAACTTAAGCTTGAGAAAGTTTCATCATTGGCCAAAGACACCAAGATCAAAGCTTTGGAAGATCTGGTGCTGAAGATGGGATATGATCCCTCTGATATAAAGGTTGCAGAAGAACTTGTCAAGACAAAAAATACTAAGATTTCAGCATTAAGGAAGCAGCTAAAATTGCCAACTTCAGAGGACCCAATGACTAAAGAGATTGAAGAAACTGAAACTCAGAAATTTGACATGATGAAGCTCATCATGGAACAAAATCTGCAAATAAAACAGATGGAGGAGAAAATGGAGAAACTTGTCAAAGAGAAAGAGGAAACTATAAAAAGGGCCAATATTCCAATGGATCTAGTTCCTCTAACATCAGTAGGAGTTGAACAGCTTGCTGAAGCTATTCAGAATCTGTCTATTCAGACAGAGGAAATGAAGAAATTGCAGGATCAACTGAAGACACTACAACACTGGAAAGAAGTTGCAGACAGCTCACATGTAGCTAAGTTGCAGAGGATAAAAATTCAAATTGAGGTATTGTAGAAAGAAATCAAAGAATCTTACCTTAGAAATAAACTGGGTTTGGTAAAGGAAATGTTATCAGAATAGATCACTGAATCAATCAAAGATATTTGGCCTTATATCAGAATAATCTTTGATCAAAAGGACTTGTTGGAGAAAGCTCAGGAAGCTATTGAAACCATCTCCAAGGAACTTGAGGACATTCTAGAAGTTTCCACTGAAATAATCAAGTTTCTAAATTCTAAAGACAACTATGAGCTCGAAGAATTAGGAATTAATGATAGGACAACAAACATACTGGAACTAAAGAAGATTATTACAAGGAAAAATCTCATTCTTCAGCTGGAGGAGAAATGCAGCAGTGTTAATGTCATAGTTCAACATTTTTTCAACAGGTTGGAACCCTTGACCAGCAAGGGTTTTCCCTCTATGCTCGTGATAAATGATAAATTAATTCCCATTGAAGACTATGTCCAAAAACTTGCAGAGGTCAGCACCAATGCAACGACAGTTTCAAACATAAGAGGTGCAACAACACCAAGGGTTGTGCTAAATGCACTTAGAGATACCTTTTTCATCCTAAATGAAATCAAACATATATTTTTAATGAAACCCACTTTTACTAAATATCCAGAAATGGATGAATTTTATAGAAGGGTGACTAAGTTATCTATCCCAGATAAGAAATGATGGGAACAGTTAACTAATTTACTTGACTAAAGGGAGGATCAAGCAACATTCAACATTTCCAGGGAAAGTCATCAGCAGCATTCAGCATTTCCAAGGACAACCATCAGTAGCATTCAACATTTCTAGGGACAGCCATCAACAGTTCAACACCAAAATAGTGACAGATCGACTATCAGTTGATATCCCTGATTTTGTATTAATCTATTTTGGTAAATTTGTTTAATATATTTTCTTAGCTCTAAGATTGTATAAATAACTCTCTTTAACGAGTTATTAGGGGTTGCGCCCTTGGAGAAACATTTGTAAGCACTAAATGTACTCAGCTTTTGCTAATCATTAATACCAAAGCAAAGGATTCTGAATTTTTGATTCATATAGTTTTGTATTCCTTGTAAGTTTTCCAGTTTTCATTCACTATGTTTTCTTCATATTCTTAAGTTTTACAAATATAACCAGATAGGGGTAGTTGAGTTTCAATTCACTCTTATAAGCTTTCTGAAGTGATCATCTTTAAATAGAATTAATTATAAAAACTGTTTGTTTAAGTAATTCCCTCTAAATCATAAAATAATCAATATCTTTGTAATCTTAGGCATATTTTGTCAAACTTTCTGAACATTGTTTGAAGGTTTTCTTACTTATGGTTATTTAATTTTCTTTTTGAAAACTGTAATAGTCATATTATCTTTCTGTTTCTACTCATCACCAAATAAGCTAAATCACTGTGTGGATTGTAATAGAAGCCCTTTGTTTAATATTAGTATTATTCAAGAAGGTTAGTCATCACTGTTTTTAATCTATTTCATACATTGGTCCTCCAAAAATTAAAACAAAACACCCCAAAAAGAATATCTCAGATGCCATAGCATGATCGCTGACCATTATCATCTCAAAGATACAACATCAATCTAGCGTCGTTGTCACGGACTCAAATTTGATTGGTTTTCCTGGGTCAATGACATAAATCCTATTCCTTTAAGGTGACTAAATGTCTAGATAGGTCAAAATCCTTCACCTGGCGGCTCCACTGTATCAAACTGGCACCTTTTAAGCACACTAGATCCCATTCTGAATCTGACACAGTTAGTCCTCTGTCAAATCCAGAAAGACTTATGAGAAAGGTCAGTTCTATAAGGAGAGATCAACCATCTTCTTCCACTTCAGCCTTGCAGTCTGAAGATATATTACAATTTGATCCCTATAGTAACATTCCATCCAATCCAGATTGGACTCATTTATCACCTAGGGTTGCTGAAATTTTAGATAGGGGAGTTGATTTTAAATCAGCTTTCCTTATTCATTCACTTGAATCTCATCCAAAACCCTTACTTCCACCAGGATCACCTAAATCTGAGTCTAACCTGGGTTTTCATTTACCTGAATACAAACCTATAGATTTCATATCCCCCACTACTTATTCATTCCCTTCCACTTCTGAACGCCCTGAATCTTCTCCTTCTAAACAACCTAAAGGGACCTTTGCTATATATTCAAATCCACTCTTTGAAACAAAAGAGGATATTCATTCTCAGGTCCACAAGTTAGTTATTAAGACTCCTTTAAGATCTTTCAGGACATCTCCTCCTTCTTTATCCCCTCCTTCTTCACCTCCACATAGTCATTCACCCTCTCTATCACCATCATCATCATCTTCTTCTTCTTCTTCTATACAAACACCTCATACACCACCTTCTACTATGGCATTCCAACCCATTGTACAGGAAATATATGCAGCTTTAGTTTTACCTCCAAACCTTGATGCCTTCCCTCCTGGATATTTAAAGCACCTTCCTAGGTATAATGGAGAAACTGGTCCCTCAGCTTGAAGACCATCTTCAAGCATTTCTAGACTTTGCAGATAACATGAACATAGAACAAGAAAATGTTTACATGAGGTTGTTTGTTTAGTCTCTTGAGGGAAATGTGAGAACTTGGTTTAGGCAGTTACCTACAAATTCCATTAGAAATTGGGAAGAGTTAACAAATATATTCAAAAATCAATGGGGAGTGAAGAAATATGCTCTTTACTTTTTGACTGAGTTTGAAGAACTTAAAAGAAACTTTGGTGAACCTGTCTCTGATTTTATCAAAAGGTTCAACAAACTTTATCATAAGATGCCCCTTGATTGTAAACCCCCTGTAGCAGCAGCCAAATCTAGGTTCTCAAAAGCCTTTGAAGATGATTTTTTTGTAATGATAAGAGAAAGAACTTTAAGAACTCTTGAAGACATGAAAAATAATGCTATATAGGTGGAAGAAAATAGGGCAGTCTTAGCCACTTTAAAAGCTAAAGAGGAAAAGGCCCAAAGAAAACTTAAATCTAATCAAGAAGCCTCAACTTCCTCTAAGACTAAAACTAAATATTCTAAATTAGATGAGATAACATCACTTCTTAGAAATCTATCTAATGTAATTTCCAATATTGAGACTCAACCTAGAATAGTTCAACAAACAGTCACTCGACCTCAAAATCAAAATCAAGGTCAATACAAAAGAAATCCACCATTACAAATTCTTCAAAGGCCTAGTAATGATCAGCAGGTTCCAACTCCTTTACTGATAGATGATCAATAGCCTGATGAAAATAATGTGGCTATCATTGAATACATTAACAATATGGATACCTCTTCTGGTCAGATCGCTATTATTCCTCTCTCTCAACAAAAGCAGGTTCAAGAAGAACAAGATTCCTCATAGGCTTCCAAATACCATGCCTTCTCTGAATTCCTAATTTCAGAGCTGAACAAAAGATATGATCTTAGACCTAGACCTGGCCCTGGAAGACCTCCCAAGGAAACTCCAATAATTGAACCTCGTACCAAATCTATTGAAACTCATACAATTATTATTCAACCATTAAATCAGTCAACTAATACAGCTCCAATAGAAAAAAACTATCGTAATTGCATTTAGTGTTGAAAAGGAGTTATAAAGAGTTAAAATTCCTATACCACTTTCATAACTGTCTAAAAACCCTGGATACAAAAATCAAGTCTCCAAATGGATACAGAACACCTTGGTTGATGCTGAAAGTGATGTTATTAGTCTTCAAGATGAAAAACCAGCAGTGGTTTTTGGTCCTAGCTCAGATATGATAGATGAAATAGTGCCCCCTTTCTATGTGACTCTAAAGACAAATGATTCAATGTTATACAATTGTATGCTTGATTCTGGAGCATCACATAATCTCATGCCAAAAACTATCATGGATCATTTAAATCTTGACATAACTAGATCCTATCATGATTTGTACACCTTTGATTAAAAAAGGGTGCCTTGTCTAGGACTGATTAAGGATTTAGTAGTCACTCTTGCTCAAATCCCAGTAAAAAGTGTAGTGTTAGATATAGTTGTCACAGATATCCCTCCCAAATTTGGAATGCTCCTTTCAAGGTCTTGTTGTGCCAAATTAGGGGGAACTCTTCAAATGGACATGTCTTATGCCACTATTCCAGTCTACGGGGGAGAACAACTTAGGTTGTATAGAGAGGTAAGATTTGTGCACATTGTCTGCAAAACATATCAACTAAAGAACCATCCCATTTATGCAATTGATCAAGATTTTGGTTGTTTTCAACTCTCTTCAAACCAAACACATGACTCTCAAGTAAAAATTGAAGATATAATTGAAAACCCTATACCAAAACAATCTGATGTATGGAAGTTATTCTTTGATGGTTCTTGTACAAAAGATGGAGCAGGAGCTGGGGTAGTATTAATCTCACCAGAAAAGGAAAACATTACACAATCATGTAAACTTGATTTTGAAGTTACAAATAATGTAGCAGAATATGAGGCTTTCCTTATAGGACTGCAGTTAGCCAAAAGTTTAAAGGTACAAAATCTCAGTGTTTTCACTAACTCAGAGCTCATTGTTAAACAAATTAGGAATCTTTGCCAAACAAAACATCCTAGGCTTAGATCATATCGAAATGAGGTTTGGGACTCAGTTGAAAATTTCTTTAATGCTTTTAATTTGACTTATATCCCAAGAGATGAGAATATTCATGCAAATTCCCTAGCTATCTCTGCTAGTTCATTTAAAATTCATAATCAAACAGATGTATTCTATCAAATACAAGTCAAATACAGGCCATCCATCCCAGACAATCTAAAATACTGGCAGATATTTGAAGATGATCAATAGCGAAAATCTTTTCTATAGGTTATAAATGAATTTTCAGTTCTACAAATTGATGAAGATAGAACATAAACAAATGAAAACACAAATGAAATTTATAGTTCAAATTTCAATTCAAAAATTGGAAATCATGACATCATACAATTGTCTAACAATTTTATTCCCAAAGGTCTCATTCCTTTAGAGAAATTATTTGATCAAAATGATGTCCTTAGAAACCCACAATCAATTTCTCCACAAGATGACATAGAGGAAGTAAATATTGGAACAAATGATGAGGTTAAGAACATCAAAATCTGTGCGTCCTTAGATCCTCAAATCAAAACTCAATACCTTAAGTTACTTGAAAAATATAAGGATGTTTTTGCTTGGACCTATGTTGATCTAAAAACTTATGATACATCACTAATACAGCATAATATTCCTTTAAAACTATAAGCTAAGCCTTATCAACAGAAATTTAGGAGGATTAATCCAGTTCTTCTACCAATTGTAGAAAAGGAAATCAAGAAAATGCTAGATGCCCATATTATTGTGCCTCTTAGATACTCTAATTGGGTTGCCAATTTAGTTCCTGTTAGAAAGAAGGATGGAGAAATCAGACTTTGTGTGGACTTTAGGAATTTGAATAAAGCATCATTAAAAGATAACTACCCTTTACCCAAAATGGATCAGTTACTTCAGATGATTTCAAGAGCACAAAGACTTTCCATGCTTGATGGTTTTTCTACTTACAATCAGATAAATGTTGATCCAGCAGACAAAGAGAAGACAACTTTTACTACACCCTGGGGTACATTCATGTATTCTAGAATGCTCTTTGGCTTGTCCAATGCTGGAGAAACTTTCCAGAGAGCTATGGACATAGCTTTTGTGGGTCAGGTAAACAAATTTGTAGTCATTTATCTTGATGACATAACTGTTTTTCTAATTCTGATTAGAAACATCTAAAGCACTTGATGAAGGTTTTTGACAGGTGTAGGAAATTCGGAATTTCCCTGAATCATAAAAAGTATCTATTTTATATCAAAGAAGGAAAGTTTCTAGGCCATATAATCTCAAAAGAAGGGGTAGTGATTGATCTTAAACGTGATTTTGCTATAAAAACATTGTCATTACCTAGAAATAAGAAAGAGATGTTAGAAAATTATATATTACGGAGCAATGGAACACATAAAATATTGCAAAAATATAAACACAGAAAACGCATAAAGCAAGAGAGACACAGATATACGTGGTTCACCCAGTTTGGGCTACGTCCACCCCGAACAGCCAGTCCTTCCTTTCTATTATCCAGCAAAATGAAGAGACACAACCTACAACAAATCCGCTGTAATATCCTCTGTTTTCTCTCACAGTCTCACCTCTCTGTTTCTCGCTCACAGAAATACACATCTATTAAACAGCCTCAAATACAATGCCCTCATACAAAGAGAGGGGTTGCCTTCTAGGGCAAAAAACCCTAAACTAAACATAAGTTCTATCGTCAGATCATCTGCCTAATGAACGGCCCAGATTGAGTAGAAATTACTATACTTTTACAAGGCAATTTTACATTTGTTTTTAGCTTCGGGGGTGCTGCCCCCGAGCCCCTACTGGGGGACCACTGGCCCCCGGACCCCCCAACTGGGGGGGATCAGCCCCCACCCCCCCCCGCATGGAGGGGTGTATAAACTTCCTGGGGTATACATCCAGCTGAAACAAAGACCTCTGAACAATCATGCTCCACACACAACAATCTCCCACTTGGAGAATGATTGTAGTAACTCCACCGCTGCTTCTTTTGCTGGACAATGACTCCTCTTTGGACCTGGTTGTTTCTCATCTTCATCGTCATCCTTGAATACCAATTGAAACTAAGCATGTTCTCAGTTTCTCCCTAGTTACAACTTTTGTTAGCATATCTGCAGGATTCTAGCTAGTGTGTATCTTTTCCAGCTTCAACTCTCCATCTTCCAACACTGATCGTATGAAATGGTACTTGAGTTGTATGTGTTTAGTCCTAGAATGAAATGCTGAGTTCTTTGCAAGATGAATGGCACTTTGGCTATCACTATATAACGTGCCCATATCATGATCCTTACCCAATTCACCCATAAACCTTTGTAACCAAATCATTTCTTTACCAGCCTCTGTAGCAGCAATATACTCTGCTTCTGTTGTTGAAAGTGCAACAACACTTTGGATTTTTGAAACCCAACTGACAGTTGTTCCACCAATAGTAAATACATATCTTGTAGTGCTCCTTCTGTTATCTCTGTCACCTGCCATATCTACATCAACATATCCCTGTAGGGAAATGTTTGAACCACCAAAGCATAATGCTTGATTTGTGGTACCTTTCAAATATCTGAGAATCCATTTCACTGCCATCCAATGTTCCTTTCCTGGATTGTTCATGTACCTACTTACAACTCCCACTGCATGTGCAATATCAGGCCTTGTGCAGACCATTGCATACATTAAGCTTCCAACTGCTGATGCATATGGAACTTTAGACATATAATCCATGTCTTCTTGGGTCTTTGGGCACATTTCCTTTCTAAGTTTGAAATGGCTAGCAAAAGGTGTACTAATTGGTTTTGCATTGTGCATGTTAAATCTTTTCAACACCTTTTGTATGTACTCATTCTAAGACAATGTTAATTTGTGATTTTTCCTGTCTCTAGTTATTCTCATACCAAGGATTTGTTTTGCAGCTCCCAAATCCTTCATTGCAAATGAATTTGCCAATTTTCTTTTGAGCACATTTATTTCCTGCATGTTAGATCCTGCAACAAGCATGTCATCTACATACAATAACAATATAATATAGCTTCCATCATTTTGCTTTTTCAGATAAACACAATGATCAGAGTGACATCTAGTATAACCTTTTTCAGACATAAACTTGTCAAATTTTAGATACCACTGCCTTGGAGCCTATTTTAAGCCATACAAGCTCTTCTTCAACCTACACACTAGTTTCTCCTTCCCTTTCACTTCATATCCTTGTGGTTGTTACATATATATCTCTTCCTCCAAATCCCCATGGAGAAACGTTGTCTTTACATCTCGCTGCTCAAGATGCAAATCTTCAACTGCGACTAGACTTAAAATAGTTATGATTGAAGTCATTTTAACAACAGGAGAAAATATTTCATCAAAATCAATACCTTTCTTCTGTGCAAACCCATTCACCACAAGTCTAGCTTTGTACCTCTGTTTTCCTCCATCTTCTTCCTTCAGCCTATAGACCCATTTATTCTGCAATGTAGTTTTACCTGCAGGCAACCTGACTAAGTCCCAAGTCTGGTTATGCATTAAGGAGTCCATCTCTTCTTCCATGGCTACCTCCCACTTCTTCCTGCTTTCAACTTGCATTACTTCTTCATAACATTTTGGTTCACCGGAATCAGTAAACAATAAATAATATAATGAAGGAGAGTATCGTTCACGGGGTCTACTTATCCTGGTAGATCTTCTAACACCACTTTCAGGTGTTTGGGGTGCCTGTTGCTGTTGTGGTGGTTGCTGCTATTGTGGTTGTTGATAATTATTATTTTCAGGCACATTTACTTTTTCAGTGATTTCATCAAGAACTGTGTATTCCTTGTTTTCTTTTTCCTGTTTCTTTTCCTGCAACTGATTCTTATACAAGACCTTTTCATTGAATATTACATCTCTGCTCCTAATGATTTTGTGATTTTCATAATCATATAAGCGATAACCAAAATCATTAACACCATATCCAATAAAGTTACATTTCTTTGACTTTGCCTCAAGCTTTGTTCTATTTTCTTTATCAATATGGACAAAGGCCTCACAACCAAAAGGCTTTAAAAAAGAGTAGTTTACCTTTTTACCTGTCCATGCTTCCTCTGGAACACCACCATCCAAGGAACTTGAAGGCCCTCTGTTTATTAGATAAACAACAGTATCTACAGCATCTGCCCAAAACTGTAAAGGCAATCTTGCATGCAATCTCATGCACCTTGCACGCTCCATGATTGTTCTGTTCATCCTTTCTGACACACCATTTTCTTGTGGTGTTCTTGGAACTGTCTTCTCTCTGCGAATTCCATGCTCTGAACAGTACCTATCAAACTCTTTGCTGCAATATTCACCTCCATTGTCTAATCTAAGACACTTCAATTTCTTTCCTGTCTCAATCTCAACCAAGGCTTTCCATTTCTTGAAAGTATCAAATACATCATATTTATTCTTAATACAATAAATCCAAGTTTTTCTAGTTGCATCATCAATAAAAGTAACATAATAACGAGAGCCACCGAGAGATGATACCTGAGCAGGTCCCCATACATCTGTATGCACAAGCCCTAATTTTTCATTCTTCTTTTCTTTCCCAACTCTAAGAAATCTGACTCTCTTCTGTTTTCCATAAATGCAATTCTCATAGAAGTCCAAATCAACATTCTTCAAACCCGGCAACAAATTCCTTGAGTGAAGAATCTTCATCCCCTTTTCACTCATGTGTCCGAGCCTATAATGCCATAATGCTGCATCTACTCCTTTGGAAGTTAAAGCATTAACAGAGTTAGAAATATCATTGCATAAATACAATGTACCAACCTTTTTGCTTTTTGCTATTACCAGGGCTCCTTTGGTGACCTTCCAAGCTTTATCTGTGAAAGTTGTCACACAACCTTCACCGCCTAACTGCCCTGTTGAAATCAAATTTTTCTTTAGATCTGGAACATGCCTTACCTCCTTTAGTAGCCATTGGTTTCCATTCTATTGTTTTACAAGAACCTTACCCATTCCAACAATTTTACAGGTTTTATCATCATCCAAACAAACTTGTCCAAAATCTCCTTAAGCATAGTCATGAAAGTATTTCTTATCAGGTGTGGCATGGAATGAGGCCCCTGAATCTACCACCCACGAATCAGTAATATTTTTGAAAGAAAGAATCAAAGCATCTTGTAACACCTCACCTGTCACATTTGCTTCATGATTGTTTTCTTTCTGTGAATCTCCTTCTTGTCCCTTCCGAGATCTACAGTCTTTCTTTAGGTGTCCTTTCTTTCCACATTTCCAGCACACTATCCCCGATCTAGAATTGGATCTGCCTTTCCTTGATTTACTGCGATATCCTGAGCTCTTTCCACTTTCCATTTTTCTTCCCCTAGACTCTGCACTCAAATCATTTCCCGATGTCTCACCGGAGCTTTTCCTTCGCATTTCCTCGCTAAGGATAGCACTGACAACATCATCAAACTTTAAAGTACTAAATCCAGACACAGAGTTACTAATGGCCATTACTAAACCATTCCAACTTTCTGGCAATGAGCACAAGAATAACAAAGCTCTAACTTCATCATCAAAGTTTACCCCTACAGAACATAACTGACTTGTAACAGTATTAAAATCATTTAAATGATCTGCAACAGATCCACCTTCCGACATCTTCATATTAAATAACAGTTTCATAAGAAATACCTTGTTTGAGGCCGAGAATTTTTCATATAGTTTCTCCAACGCCTTAATCAAACCCTCTGTCGTTGTTTCCTTCGAAATGTTGAAGGTGACCGACAATGCAAGGCACAACCGTATTTTTCCGAGTGCCTTTCTATCGAGAAGGTTCCATTCTACATCTTTCATACCCATCGGCATCTTTGCTTTTCTACCCAATGGTAGGTATAGATCTTTCTGATACAGATAATCTTCCATCTGCATCTTCCACAGTGAGAAGTTTTGGCCGTTAAATTTCTCGACCCTGAACTTACCATCTTCCGCCATTGCTCCCACTCGAACGGGGAACCCTTCTTTCCTGCGAGTTTATCAGCCAAATAGACCTTCGTCTCTGATACCAGTTGTTAGAAAATTATATATTACGAAGCAATGGAACTCATAAAATATTGCAGAAATATAAACACAGAAAACGCATAAAGCAAGAGAGACACAGATATACGTGGTTCACCCAGTTTGGGCTACGTCCACCCCGAACAGCCAGTCCTTCCTTTCTATTATCCAGCAAAATGAAGAGACACAACCTACAGCAAATCCGCTGTAATATCCTTTGTTTTCTCTCACAGTCTCACCTCTCTGTTTCTCGCTCACAGAAATACACATCTATTACACATCCTCAAATACAATGCCCTCATACAAACAGAGGGGTTGCCTTCTAGGGAAAAAAACCCTAAACTAAACATAAGTTCTACTGTCAGATCATCTGCCTAATGAATGGCCCAGATTGACTAGAAATTACTATACTTTTACAAGGCAATTTTACATTTGTTTTTAGCTTCGGGGGCGTTGCCCCCGCCAGGGGACCACTGGCCCCCAGACCCCCCAGCCGGGGGGGATCGGCCCCCCCAGACCCCCGCGGGGGGGACAAGTCCCCCCCACAACCCCCCCCCCCGCATAGAGGGGTGTACAAACTTCCTGGGGTATACACCCGGCTGAAACAAAGACCTCTGAACAATCATGCTCCACACACAACAATCTCCCACTTGGAGAATGATTGTAGCAACTCCACCGCTGCTTCACTTGCTGGATAATGACTCCTCTTTGGACCTGGTTGTTTCTCATCTTCATCGTCATCCTTGAAGACCAATTGAAACTAAGCATGTTCTCAGTTTCTCCCTAGTTACAACTTTTGTTAGCATATCTGCAGGATTTTTTCTAGTGTGTATCCTTTCTAGCTTCAACTCTCCATCTTCCAACACTGATCGTATGAAATGGTACTTGAGCTGTATGTGTTTAGTCCTGGAATGAAATGCTGAGTTCTTTGCAAGATGAATGGCACTTTGGCTATCACTGTATAACGTGCCCCTATCATGCTCCTTACCCAATTCACCCATAAACCTTTGTAACCAAATCATTTCTTTACTAGCCTTTGTAGCAGCAACATACTCTACTTCTGTTGTTGAAAGTGCAACAACACTTTGGATTTTTGAAACCCAACTGACAGCTGTTCCACCAATAGAAATACATATCCTGTAGTGCTCCTTCTGTTATCTTTGTCACCTGCCATATCTGCATTAACATATCCCTGTAGGGAAATGTTTGAACCACCAAAGCATAATGCTTGATTTGTGGTACCTTTCAAATATCTGAGAATCCATTTCACTGCCATCAAATGTTCCTTTCCTGGATTGTTCATGTACCTACTTACAACTCCCACTGCATGTGCAATATCAGGCCTTGTGCAGACCATTGCATACATTAAGCTTCCAACTGCTGATGCATATGGAACTTTAGACATATAATCCATGTCTTCTTGGGTCTTTGGGCACATTTCCTTACTAAGTTTGAAATGGCTAGCAAAAGGTGTACTAATTGGTTTTGCATTGTGCATGTTAAATCTTTTCAACACCTTTTGTATGTACTCATTCTAAGACAATGTTAATTTGCGATTTTTCCTGTCTCTAGTTATTCTCATACCAAGGATTTGTTTTGCAGTTCCCAAATCCTTCATTGCAAATGAATTTGCCAATTTTCTTTTGAGCACATTTATTTCCTACATGTTAGATCCTACAACAAGCATGTCATCTACATACAATAACAATATAATATAGCTTCCATCATTTTGCTTTTTCAGATAAACACAATGATCAGAGTGACATCTAGTATAACCTTGTTCAGACATAAACTTGTCAAATTTTAGATACCATTGCCTTGGAGCTTGTTTTAAGCCATACAAGCTCTTCTTCAACCTGCACACTAGTTTCTCCTTCCCTTTCACTTCTTATCCTTGTGGCTGCTGCATATATATCTCTTCCTCCAAATCCCCATGGAGAAAGGTTGTCTTTACATCTAACTACTCAAGATGCAAATCTTCAACTGCGACTAGACTTAAAATAGTTCTGATTGAAGTCATTTTAACAACAGGAGAAAATATTTCATCAAAATCAATACCTTTCTTCTGTGCAAACCCCTTCACCACAAGTCTAGCTTTGTACCTCTGTTTTCCTCCATCTTCTTCCTTTAGCCTGTAGACCCATTTATTCTGCAATGTAGTTTTACCTGCAGGCAACCTGACTAAGTCCCAAGTCTGGTTATGCATTAAGGAGTCCATCTCTTCTTCCATGGCTACCTCCCACTTCTTCCTGCTTTCAACCTGCATTGCTTCTTCATAACATTCTGGTTCACCGGAATCAGTAAACAATAAATAATATAATGAAGGAGAGTATCGTTCAGGGGGTCTACTTATCCTGGTAGAACTTTTAACACCACTTTCGGGTGTTTGGGGTGCCTATTTCTGTTGTGGTGGTTGCTACTGTTGTGGTTGTTGATAATTATTATTTTCAGGCACCTTTACTTTTTCAGTGATTTCATCAAGAACTGCATATTCCTTGTTTTCTTTTTCCTATTTCTTTTCCTACAACTGATTCTTATACAAGACCTTTTCATTGAATATTACATCTCTGCTCCTAATGTTTTGTGATTTTCATAATCATATAAGCGATAACCAAAATCATTAACACCATATCCAATAAAGGTACATTTCTTTGACTTTGCCTCAAGCTTTGCTCTATTTTCTTTATCAATATGGACAAAGGCCTCACAACCAAAAGGCTTTAAAAAAGAGTAGTTTACCTTTTTACCTGTCCATGCTTCCTCTGGAACACCACCATCCAAGGAACTTGAAGGCCCTCTGTTTATTAGATAAACAACAGTATCTACAGCATCTGCCCAAAACTGTAAAGGCAATCCTGCATGCAATCTCATGCACCTTGCACGCTCCATGATTGTTCTGTTCATCCTTTCTGACACACCATTTTCTTGTGGTGTTCTTGGAACTGTCTGCGAATTCCATGCTTTGAACAGTACCTATTAAACTCTTTGCTGCAATATTCACCTCCATTGTCTAATCTAAGACACTTCAATTTCTTTCCTGTCTTAATCTCAACCAAGGCTCTCCATTTCTTGAAAGTATCAAATACATCAGATTTATTCTTAATACAATAAATCCAAGTTTTTCTAGTTGCATCATCAATAAAAGTAACATAATAATGAGAGCCACCAAGAGATGATACCTGAGTAGGTCCCCATACATCTATATGCACAAGCTCTAATTTTTCATTCTTCTTTTCTTTCCCAACTCGAAGAAATCTGACTCTCTTCTGTTTTCCATAAATGCAATTCTCATAGAAGTCCAAATCAACATTCTTCAAACCTGGCAACAAATTCCTTGAGTGAAGAATCTTTATCCCCTTTTCACTCATGTGTCCGAGCCTATGATGCCATAATGCTGCATCTGCTCCTTTGGAAGCTAAAGCATTAACAGAGTTAGAAATACCATTGCATAAATACAATGTACCAACCTTTTTGCCTTTTGTTATTACCAGGGCTCCTTTGGTGACCTTCCAAGCTTTATCTGTGAAAGTTGTCACACAACCTTCACCGCCTAACTGCCCTGTTGAAATCAGATTTTTCTTTAGATCTGGAGCATGCCTTACCACCTTTAGTAGCCATTGGTTTCCATTCTGCTGTTTTACAAGAACCTTACCCATTCCAACAATTTTACAGGGTTTATCATCACCCAAACGAACTTGTCCAAAATCTCCTTGAACATAGTCATGAAAGTATTTCTTATCAGGTGTGGCATGGAATGAGGCCCCTGAATCTACCACCCACGAATCAGTAATATTTTCGAAAGAAAGAATCAAAGCATCTTGTAACACCTCACCTGTCACATTTGCTTCATGATTGTTTTCTTGTTGTGATTGTTTTCTATTCAGACAGAGGAAATGAAGAAATTCCAGGATCAATTGAAGACACTACAACATTGGAAAGCAGTTGCAGACAGTTCTCATGTAGTTGAGTTGCAGAGGATAAAAAGTCAATTTGAGGTATTGCAGAAAGAAATCGAAGAATCTTACCTTGGAAATAAACTGGGTTTGGTAAAGGAAATGTTATGGGAAGAGATCACTAAATCAATCAAAGATATCTGGCCTTATATCAGGATAATCTTTGATCAAAAGGGCTTGTTAGAGAAAGCTTAGGAAGCTATTGAAACCATCTCCAAGGAAATTTAGGACATGCCAGAAGTTGTCACTGAAATAATCAAGTTTCTAAATTCTAAAGATAGTTATGAGCTTGAAGAATTAGGAATTAATGATAGGACAACAACCATACTAGAAGTAAAGAAGATTATTAAAAAGAAAAATATCATTCTTCAGTTGGAGGAGAAATGCAGCAGTGTTAATGTCATAGTTCAATGTTCTTTTAATAGATTGGAACCCTTGACTAGCAAGGGTTTGCCCTCTATGCTGGTGATAAATGATAAATTAATGCCCATTGAAGACTATGTCTGAAAACTTGCAGAGGTCAGCACCAATGCAGCTACAATTTCAAACATAAGAGGTGCAGCAACACCAAGGGTTGTGCTAAATGCACTTAGAGATACCTTTTTCATCCTAAATGAAATCAGACATATATTTTTAGTGAAACCCACTTTTACTAAATATACAGAAATGGATGAAGTTTATCGAAGGGTGACTAAGTTATCTATCCCAGATAAGAAACGCTGGGAACAGTTAACTGATTTACTTGACTAAAGGGAGGATCAAGCAGCATTCAGCATTTCCAGGGACATTCATCAGCATCATTCAGCATTTCCAGGGACATTCATCAGTAGCATTCAACATTTCGAGGGACAGTCATCAACAGTTCAACACCAAAATAGTGACAGATCGACTATCAGGTTATATTCCTGATTTTGTATTAATCTATTTTTGTAAATCTGTTTAAGATATTTTCTTAGCTCTAAGATTGTATAAACAACTCTCTTTAACGAGTTATTAAGGGTTGCACCCTTGGAGAAACATTTATAAGCACTAAATGTACAAAAAAAATTCTGAATCATTAATACCAAAGCAAAGGATTCTAAATTTTTGATTCATACAGTTTTGTATTCCTTGTAAGTTTTCCAGTTTTCATTCAATGTGTTTTCTTCATATTCTTAAGTTTTACAAATATAACCAGATAGGGGTAGTTGAGTTTCAATTCACTCTTATAAGCTTTCTAAAGTGATCATCTTTAAAGAGAATGAATTATAAAAACTGTTTGTTTAAGTAATTCCCTCTAAATCATAAAATCATCAGTATCTTTGTAATCTTAGGCATATTTTGTCAAACTTTTTGAACATTGTTTGAAGGTTTTCTTACTTATGGTTATTTAATTTTCTTTTTGAAAATTGTAATAGTCATATTATCTTTCTGTTTCTACTCATCACCAAATAAGCTAAATCACTGTGTGGATTGTAATAGCAGCCCTTTGTTTAATATTAGTATTATTCAAGAAGGTTAGTCATCACTATTTTTAATATGTTTCATACATTGGTCCTCCAAAAATTAAAACAAAACCCCCCAAAATAAATATCTTAGATGCCCTGGCATGATAGTTGACCATTATCTTCTCAGAGATACAACATAGTCCACATAGATCCTCAATTTTCAATTCTTCTATGGGACAAGAACTAGAGGAGACACCCACTCACTATCTGAGATGGGGTAAATGAGCCATGCATCCAAAAACTTTTTCATTTCTTCTTTAACTATGTTTTTGAGGGTTGGGTTCATTCTCCTCTGAGGTTGGCGTACTGGCTTGCAGCCTTCCTTGATGTAAATGTGGTGAGTACACATTAAAGGGTGAAATCCCTTCATTTCTATATAACTCTAGGCAAAGGCATCCAGATGCTCTCTTAGCATGTCACATAACTCCTTTTGCTGATGTGCAGAGAGAGGGGGGTTGATTTTCAATGTTTTAACTAGACCAAATTCTATCATCTTTACATGAGTAGGACTTGATTCAGCTAGGCACAGATCTGTCGAAATTTTATCTTCATATTTATTTACTAACTCATCAAGGGACATGGTTTTGGGGGGATGATTATGGAGGATCTGATCAATCAGGTCGTCTTCATCAGGTTCCCCCCCTCCTATAGTAGCATCTAGGGTACATATTGGGTAAGATATGGCATGGTATACTTCATCTTCCTCCTCCTCTTCCAACCATAAGGGTAATTCATGCTCTAGAGATGGTTGATTAGGAGGGTACAAGAACAATTGTTTGGAAAAATGCCCATTTTTGATGGTCATATTCCCATCCCTACAACTTATGTAAGCATCAGTAGTGGCTAGCCATGGCCTTCCAAGGATGAGAGGATAACCATTGAATTTGTACTTAGGTTGGAGAATTAAGAAGTTAGCAGTGTATTCCTAGGAATCAATGGAAGCCATCACATCCTCAACAACTTCCTTAGGAGCTACTGTGGATTCCTCTACAAGCTGTAAGACTGGTGTGGTCTTCCTTAACGATCCTTGGAGATTCAGTTTAAGCATAGTCTCCTTAGTCATCACATTAATGACAGCCCCAATATCAATCAAGGTGTTATCACTGAAAATTCTGTTGCCAAAATTTTTTAGCCTAGCTTAAGGACAGGGTGTTTTTGCAGCGCATGAGTCCTCCTTTAACAGTTTTGCAGCGCAACATGCTTCAAGTGATTCCGTAGCGCGCTACGAAATTGGGGATTTGCTCGGGTTTTCAGTAGAAGGTTCATATACTAAATTTAGATGATGAGCAGAGTGATGCAAAGGGAATGCAGTGGTAATGCATAAGCTATTAGAATGGGCTCTGGACACAGCATGGCATGTGGCAAGTAGTATATTCTCCTCGACTACTCCTGTACCTTACACCCAAATGACAAGCCAGCGTGAAGCTTTTGTAATTGTTAGTGGCCAATCTTCTGGGTAAATCAAATAAGAGTTTGTGCAGTCTTCAATAGATTATTCCCTTCTGTTGGGTGATAATGATATAAGAGAGGAGTCTCATATTAAAGAAGTGACTGGTGAAGAAGCAGATGCTTTCAGAGGAAGACTCATTCGTAGGCTTACATCTGTCATTGTGCACCATGTACCAACATTTTGGAGATTAGCTCTTTCGATATTCAATGGGAAGTTTGCTAAGCATGGAGAATGCGCATAAACTGTTTGACAATATCAGCATTAGAATTTTCTCTGATGGAATGCAGTGATTAAATGCCAAGTGTCAAGTGGTTTTTATAAGGATTTGATTGCCACAAGGCCGCCATTATTAGTGACACCGGGATAGAGATGTGGCACAAAGGCTGGAATTATGTTAACTGGTGTCGTTAAAAGATGAGTGCGCATTAAATAAAAACAAAAGAAGGAAAGCCTGAAACGTGCTGGAGCAACGAGGGCTCAAAGCTGGACTCCATCCTTTATAGCACCGATTTGTTTTCTGATACTTTCGTCGACAATCTGGAGTTAGATTACAAGCATCATATGAGTGGAAAGGGAAATGGTTTGCTTATATACAAGTTTTATGCTGTGGTTGTGCGCGTCGACAACATTGGAGAACGACTTTTTTATTGTTTTGTACAACATGCTTAAGGACAAACAGGAAGTTTCGGCCCAGACAATTTGAGTATCATCCATCTGATGCTAGTTTGATGGTCTTCGAGACTTTGGATGGAGAAGCGGGAGAAGGGGCATGTCATAGTTCAGCAGAGTCTCGAGGAACTTGTCGAGGATATGACCAAATTTTAGGACTTTGTGCATTAGCCCTCATACCGGCGCCCCCCTGCATTACAAAGTGCTTCCTTTCCATAGAGTTATCAAAGGTTTTATAATACAAGGTGGAGACATTTCAGTTCAAAATGGTACAGGGGGTGAATCAATATATGGATTAAAGTTTGATGATGAAAACCTTCAATTGAAACATGAGCGCAGAGGAATGTTGTCAATGGCAAACTCTGGACCTAATACAAATGCCTCTCAATTTTTCATCACAACAACAAGGACTTCCCATCTGGATGGAAAGCGTGTTGTCTTTGGGAAGGTAATTAAAGGCATGGGAGTTGTGCGTGGCAATGAGCATACTCCCACAGAAAGTAGTGACCGCCCTTCTCTAGATGTGGTAATTTCAGATTGTGGGGAGATCCCAGAAGGATCAGATGATGGAATAGCTAATTTCTTCAAAGATGGAGATTTGTATCCAGACTGGCCAGCTGATCTTGATGAGAAATCTGCAGAAATTTCATGATGGATGAATGCAGTAGATTCTGCGAAATGTTTTGGGAATGAAAATTACAAGAAAGGGGATTATAAGATGGCTTTAAGAAAATACAGAAAGGCATTGCGCTATCTTGACATTTGCTGGGAGAAAGAAGGCCGTGATGAAGTTAATATAAATGATGAAGTGCACTACCTGATTCGAGATCTGGTGATGCATATGCATGAACAGGAGCAAAGACCTAAAGAATAACATTATTGGTTTTCTTACCAACATATCGGTCCCTGGAGCAGCAGTGACTGTTTGAACCAATAGAATGACATATGAATAAAGTTGCATCACCAAAGGTTGAACGGATCACTGTATAGGTCCTTCTATTGGTTCTGTTTGTTGCTTGTCGTTAGAATTCATGTTGGGTTTTCATTAGTAGCTGTTTGGAGGACACTGACATGAATACAGTCATCAATTACAACTATAGGATACCAATCATATTCATAAGCAGAGCTATGATTTTATGATGTTCGATCTTCTTTAAAATGATGATGATGATGGATCAATGATAATGCGGCAGTACATGACATCATTACAACACCCATACTACAACTGCAATGAAATTAAGTGAAAGTTATGTTTTGCAAGAACCTGTACCAGCCCCAGTGTTATGCAGAATATAGTAATGTTGTAAAGAGGAGGTTCAGTAATGAAGACTGTGAAGTGGAGCGAGCCCTGGTTTTGTAGGCCTGGGGAAGTAGATCAAGATAAGAAAATCAGAGTGTTACCTTCCTCAAGCCACATTCTAGGATGTGTTTCAAGGTCCACGTTCTTCATAGTAGCATTGATATTGAACAAGTAACAAGAGAAACTACAGGTCAATTTGTTTTCTTTCTATTGAAAGTTGCAGCTTTAGAGGTGGTACGAAGGACTTCTGAAGCAAAATTTCCAGTAGTATGGAGGGGTATACAAGGACTTGGGTTGCTTAAATGCCCACCTTTTAGCTGGTTGCAGAGGTGGAATCCATTCAGACTTCTTGCTAAGAGCACACAGGAATTCTCAAGATTCTCAAGCAAATCATTTACCAACTACAGATTCATTCGCTACAGAACAAATAGAGGTTGTTAACAGCAGTTTCGTAGCGCGCTACAAAACTGCTGTAGGTGGTGATTTTAAACGCAGAGCAGCTATTGTGATACTGTGAGCGAGATTTGTGGGAGAGAGACATCTGTCTATCAATATCACCTACAACACATCAGAAACATGGCAGCATTCCATACCTGGGGTTATTAAAAGAGCTGGGACATGTTGCTGAACTTTCGAAGGATGGTAGGAGACAGGGGCCTTAAAAATAGGTGTTTTAATCCTGATGATAAATGATCCATCAGCACTAACAGGTATCCAAAGTCAGCGTTCCTTGCATCTGTAGCTCAGCCATCTCAGCCTAACTGAAGGAGGACAGCTGTCAAGGATCCAAGAAGAATCAAGCATACGAGGAGAATGGAATTAGTGTTTTAGTTTGATTAGGATTTTGTGTAATTACAGTTCAGCACTTTGTAATTAATGAATTAGTTAAATAGCATGTAGGAGTAGTTAATAGGGCCTTCGAGCCCATTCTAGAGAGAGAAGAATAGATTCCTATAAAGGGATCAGATTAGGATGTAATAGGGGTTGGAGATTTTATACAAAAACAGAGTTTTATTTGGGCCAATGTAAAAGACTTATTACAGTAATAGTAAAACAGCTGTTGTTTCTTCTCAAGATTCTCGATGGATTATATTGTTCAAATGTGATGGTGGTTTATTCTCTTAATGTTCTTTTACAGCCTTGTTACAGCATAATCACTCAGAATTCATGTTTAATGCTCTGACTTCCTGTATGCTTGGCAAGCTGTGGTTTATGTAAAGTATGTTTGAACATCTGATGCAAAGAGCCTTGACTTCCATGAAATGACTGTGCTTTTGTTTACTAAATGTGTGAGACTCCATAGCCCAATGAAGACTAATTTGATATGTGTCCAACCAGCTTTGTTTTCATAAATGTGTGAAGAGTTAGCCATCTGTTGTTGTGATTGATTTTTATCAAAAGTTGTGAGAGAGCCCTCTCTGACTAAGGAGGCTAATCCTTAGTCTAAAGTCTGGTTGAAAGAGTTACATGAAATCTTGCTTGGCTGCAGCCCTTAGTACTGATTTTGTGATAACACAAGGTATGTGGGACAATGATACCATCAATGTGCACATCTACCATAGGACTTCCAGGGTCTAGATACTTCAGGAAATCCACTCTCCCCAACATTAAGTCAGACAATTGTCCAATGAAATTAATAGTAGGGGTGTCTTTATTTCTCCTCCTAGGATTTTTTAAGAATTTCTCCTTGATTAACTTGTTGTAGATGGGGACATCCTTGATAGCTTGGAGGAGTGGTATTTTAAGAAACAAGTTTTTCAATTTGCCAAGATGTTCAGTCTCTTCTGGGGTGTGCTGGCTAGGATTGATTAGTCTCTCAGGAAAAGGAGGTGGATTGGCTTGGGGAACACTCTCTTCCTTTTCCTCTTCAAGCTCCTCGGGTGGATATGGAGGTTGGTTATATGGAAGCTCTCTTCCATACCTGAGGTAGATTTCTTGAATTTCCACAACATATACAGGGTAGGATGTCTCTCCACTATAGACCTATTGTGCCTTCTTGTTGTTCAGGTTCAGATTTCGTTGAGAAAGCATCTGAAGTTTCTTAGGTGGAGTAGGGTGAAGGAGTTGTGATTGAGATGGAGGTGGAGGCAGTAAGTCTAAAGATTGGTTGTATGGGGGCCTCCACCCTTGGGATGGTGCATTCCACTGAGGTTGTGGAGGAGTATACGGACGAAATGATTGATTGGCATGTTGGGAATGGTATTGAGGTGAAAAAGACCAAGCAGAAGGTGTGGGCCATGAAGGATGAGCAGAAAGGAACCAAGGGGGAATGGATGCATTCTGGTTAGGGTTGTAATATGAATAGGATGCCCCTTGCATGCCTTGCTAGTATGGTTGAGGTCCTTAAGGCCTCCTTTGGTTGATATAGCAGAGTTTTTCAGTCACCCCTTTAGTTCCTTAATACACAACTTTCAATCTAGAGAGAGAAGGGCACTTATCTGTGGAGTGGTTCTCCTCACAGACTGAGCATATCTCTATAAGATTCAATGGACATTAATTTCTAGGGTGCCTTCTAGTGCATCTAGGGTAGAAGACATCTAAGGATCTTTCTACTTCCTCCTACTTCCTCTTGATCTACATGGTGTCCATTTGCAGAGAAAGGGTATGCAGCATTCCACTCTTGAAGTCTTCCAACATGTTCCTGATTTCACTTTTTATGGATATGTTGGAGGAGGATGAACTGGCCAAATCTTGACTAGCCCTGCCCTTCTTTCTGGCTTCCCTAGAATGATTTTTGAAAAATGTCTTGATATCATCATAGGGTAATTGATATATGTCCCCTCTTGATAGCATGTTTAGGGTTTCTATGTAGAAAATCCTGTAGATTCACAAGATCATGTAATCTACTAAAGCAAGAGACAAGAATCTACTTCTATTCTTTATAGCGGAAGCACATAAAGATCGAGTAAAAAATCATCAATAGAGGAAGAGAATCAAAGGCACATAACACAATAAATATATGGGGAAAGCCACAGCTCAAAACCCCACTATTTGTTTTGTATTAATCCATAAAATCAAGATGAAATTACAATGCTTGTTCTCTCTAGAACAATCCCAACACTCAGCAAATTCAATCTCCAACTCATAAGCAAGCTCAAGGCCAAATCTTAGCCACTTCACAAGCTCTCCAAGTCTCTATTACAATGTGTAATTCCTATGGAGGATAGATTGTATTTAAAGGGAAATAAAGCCTATAAAAATAACGCAATCCCTCAAGGATCATTTCATGATTGCATGCACTATCAGTACAACTGAGAAAAATCTAAAACAAATAGTACATTGTCCCTGCACTCTACTCTCAACTGGGTCTTTTTCAAAATCGACATGCATGAGTTTATGATGAGTAAATATTTAGTTAACTAGAGTAGCACTTGTGGAGTTCATTAGTGTCACCACTGACTGTTAACTCACTATTGGTTCTCTCAATCAGTTTGAGAACTAATTTAACTAAGCTGACTCATGAAACTAAGTCTTATATTTTACAACTCACAATTAACTCACACTGGACTCCTACAAAGTAAGGAGAACATATACATGACTTCCAAAAGACTTCCAACTTGAATTTCCTAAGTTAAGTAAGTTTAATAAACTTAATTTAACTATTTTAAGTTGTTTTTTTTTTCCAAGGAAAAAAAACGGTAACCTTTTATTAAAGAATTAATGAAAAGTTACACTAGCAAATGCAATGAAGCATTCAGTAATTGCCACATGGGCTCAAGTGCTTTCGCACCCCACGCAACGTTAGAAGACTAATGTGCACAAAGAATAAGAAAGAAAAGAGAAAAGAGAAAGAAAAAGGGTTGAAAACCTGAATTCTGGCTGTGAGTAAAACTTACGCTTCAAGTTTTTCTCCCCTTTTTCTTTTCGACCTTGCGCCACTCTCCTTGAGTGGGCTCGATCGAAGCAATGACTAACTATGTTGTTGCATTCGGAGTCCCTATTTCTTTGTCTGAGTCTGAAGTATCTGAGTGATGATGCCGTTTGATGCCTCCCATGCTTTGATCCACGCTTGTCATCTCTACCTGATTTTGCTGTGTTTCTGCCTGATTTGAGTGGGACTGTGAGGCCTTGTTGTTAGCTATATTTTCCTTCTGGTTTTCTATTTCAACTTCCTCTATGGTGGTATCATCCTCTTCTGCTTTTGTTTCTTCGTCTTCTGTTACCGAAGGGGTTTTCTTTTCCGCGGCTCCCTTCTTTATGACATCATCTATGTTCTGCCATCCTTTGGGCTTCCTTTGTTGTGGCTTGCTCTTGTTGAGGCTTTTGCATGCATTGAACAGATGACCTGTTTTTTGACATCCCCTGCATCTGAATGCTGTATTCTCATAGTCCAAAGGTTGTTTCCACTGAGAATTGTTGAAATTCAGAATGATGCTTTCAGGTAATCCTTGGCTAAGGTCTACCTCGACACATATCCTAGCAAAAGTAAAGATTCCTTTTATGTGTCTCTCTGAATCAATCTTTAACATTCTTCCAAGGGTATTCCCTATGGCTGATAAGGTCTTGTAGTGCCAAAAATGTATTGGAAGATTATGCAACCTTACCCATACTGGCATCCTTGATACCAACATAGTATTTGCATCAAACTCCGGGAACCATGGGGTAACAAACAGTCCCGCACTGCCCCAGAACCATGGTCCCTCATTGAGAATTTTTTCCTTTTCTCCTTCTACGAGGAAGATTACTATGAAGAAACCCTTCGAGCATAGATGGATCTGGCATTTTTTTGTCCAAACCGTGTGTATCCATTGGTACAAAGCATCCGTTCTAGGCCAGAAACCGTTAAATCTACAAATAACAGCATTTTTTTTTAGATCTGAGAATATGCACTTTACCTCTGGAGTATCCAGCAAGATGGAGGGACTCTCTGGCACTTGATCCATGATATACTGCCCTGGAGGAATATTAACAGCTGTGGATTCTTTCCCCTTTGGAGGTTCTTTCCCTTTGGCTGCATCGCGATAGTTGCCTGTAGGTTTTGAGGTAGATCCCTTGGATCCACCTCGCAATCGGTGATTGAGGATAATAGTTGAGTCCTTTGCAACCTTGTAATGCTGGAGTGTGTGTTGATCCTACAAACATATCCCAGAAGATATTAGGATTTGAAATGCAACTGGGATTCCCAGTTTGGCCTGGATCTCTTTTTTAAGCTCCAAAACACTCATCCGTTCCCAGATAT
The DNA here is from genome assembly GCA_031772625.1 of Pinus tabuliformis. NCBI lineage: Eukaryota > Viridiplantae > Streptophyta > Pinopsida > Pinales > Pinaceae > Pinus > Pinus tabuliformis. The sequence goes on from CM062811.1 coordinate 626,128,724, forward strand.
GCATACAAACGTGTCTGCCTTCTATTGATCTGATGAAGATTTGTTTCAGATCCGCTGTGTCTGCCTTGATCAGATCCCGTTTTTCGGATTTGTATTCTGGATCTGGCGAAATTTCATTTTGCTTCTGCCTAGATCTGGCCAGATCTGGTAGATCCACCCTAAATCTACAGTGTTTGGCACTAACTGATGATCCGTTTCCCAGATCGGGCCTCCTGTTAAGTCTGTCTCTCATCTGAGGATCCCCAAACCCTACCTGCGCAGGGAAGATCTCAAGCTTCAGGGCTAAGATCCCATGTCTAAAACTCGGCTCCTTGCCACGGATCAGGAAAGAAGATGCCCGATCTTGGCGGAAAGACGCATTTTCAACAAGATCTGCAACAAATAAAACCGGATCCGGATCGTGATATGCAAAAATTTTGAGTTTTCGTTTCCTTTCCTCCGGTGTCTTGTCGCCATGGGTTTCTTTTCCGCGGATCTGTATCTGCGTACCGTTGCATGTCAAAATAAATTGATTAATGAAACCCCTGGATACCAAATCCATTCGAAGACTCGTGTTTCCCCGGAAGCCCTCTTCCACCTGCAGAGCGATCTTCATTCCCACCTCAATCGGATCGACTCCAGGAAAATCGGTGTATGTCCCATCCTGGAGCAGGTTGCTTCGATGTTCTTAACTATTTTAAGTTGTTATGAGAATATAATTCGAATTTAATTCACAGTTTAATTCAAGGACAAATCAAACTGGAATTTCTTGTTGCCATTTCTTAACACTCCCTCTCAACAAGAAAGGGATTATCAACTACCCCGATCCTATCTCTGTGAAACTCAAATTTACATCTTGACAATGACTTTGTCAAGATGTCAGCATCTTGCTCCTCCGTGGGAATGTAATCTAACAACATGATCCGCCTCAATACACAATCTCTAAGATGATGATACCGGATATCAATATGCTTGGACCAATCATGAAAGACTAGATTTTCAGATAGTTTGATACAACTCTGATTATCACAATAAATTGTTGTCGGATCCATCTGCTGACCAAACAAACCAACCAGGATCTTCCTCGTCCATATAGCCTCACATGCTTCCTGACTTGCAGCCATGTACTCTGCCTCTAACGACCTTAGTGTAACCGATCTCTATTTCCTGTTGTACCAAGAAACTGTCACTGACCCAATACTAAAGATCCCTCCTAATGTGCTCTTCCTGTCAAATGGACTCCTTGCCTAATCTACATTGGTGAAGCCTTGAAGCTTCACTCCCTCTATCCATCTATACCATAACCCAAACTGAGTAGTGCCTTTGAGGTATCTCAATACATGCTTTGTCGCCTTCCAATACAGCTTGGTAGACCTAACCATCGCTTGACTAAGTTGGTTAACTTCATAGCACATATCCAGTTGTGTGTTCACCAAGTACATGAGTGAACCCACAAGATTCTTGTAAACAGTAGCTTCCACTACTTCCCCTGAAGTAGCATCCTCCTTCCTCCAATTACTAGCTAGAGGAGTCTCCATGGGTTTACTACTCTCCATGCGAAATCTCCTACGTATCTCGTTGAAATACTTGCCATAAGATACAAACAACTCCCCATCTCCCTGTCATACCTCCATGCCAAGAAAGTAATGCATGAGCCCCATGTCCTTCATCTCAAACTTCTTGCAAGGTCTTCCTTGCAAGGTCCTCCTTGCAATATTTGATGAGCTTCTCATCACCTGTCAGTATAATATCATCTACATAAAGTACAATGATCAAAAACTTACCTTCCACCACTATGTGATATAGGTTCACATCTACTTCACACTTCGTGAATCCCAACCTAGTGAAGTAGCTATCTATCTTGGTGTACCAAGAACGGGGTGCTTGCTTCAGCCCATACAACTCTCTCTTGAGTCATCACACATGCGACTCACGGTCCAAGGTTTCAAAACCTTTGGGTGGCTCTATGTACACCTCTTCCTCAATCATGCCATTGAGGAAGGCAGTATTCACATCCATCTGATGGATCTTCCAGCCGTTTGTGCTTATAGTGCCAAAATAGATCTGATTGATGAGTACCTTGCAACAGGAGCAAAGGTCTCATCATAGTCAATCCCCTCTACCTGTGAAAAGCCACGAGCCACAAATCTATCCTTATGCTTCTCCACACTACCATCTGCAGCTTGGTTTACCTTGTAAAGCCAACAAGAACTCACAACTAACTTGTCCTCTAGTCTTGGGACCTCATCCCAAACACTGTTTTGAACTACGGAGTCATACTCCTCCACCATCGCATCAACCCAAACCGACTGCTACGTTGCTTCCTGAAAGGAAGATGGCTCTGTCACAACACATGCACTCATAACTGCCATGTATCCAGTGTACCTTTATGGTGACCTCCTATGTCTGCGCTGACAAGAGGGTGCTCCCACATTCTCTCATGCATCATCCAACAATCTGTCAGCCTCTCTAGTTTTCTTTCTTGCCTCTCTGGAAGACTCTTCCTAAGTGGATGTCTCCACTCTCTAAACCTCTGCATGTGGCTACTCCACATAAATCTGAGGTCCCTCAACCTTAGGAGCTAAAATCTCATCATCCATATGTATCTCAAGCTCCCTCTCAAGGGATACTTGCATGGCCTTCTCCTCATCGAACCCGATATCCCTGCGAACCCCTGTCATCCGACTAGTCGGAATGTACGCCCGATAGTTGTGGGGTGTATCATTGTACCCCACAAAGATCCCCAACTCTGTTGTTGGCTCAAGCTTCTTCCATGCATCTTTGGTCACATGGCAATAAACCAATGACCCAAAAATCCTAAAGTGACCAACATCTGGCCTCTTACTGGAATAAGCCTCCTCTGGTGTCTTCATCTCAAGTATCCGATGTGGGCTACAGTTCTGAACATAAACCATTTTGTTGCATACCTAACCCCAAAATTGTAGTGGTAGGCCCTGATCATGCAAAATCACCCTTGCTTCCCCTACTATGCTCTTGTTCTTCCTCTCGGAAAGCCCATTCTGTTGAGGGTTATTGGGTGTTGTCAACTCTCGTTTAATCCCTTCCACTGCACAGAGGTTCTTCAACTCATTGGAGACATACTCACCACTATTATCACTCCATAGAGATTTAACCTTCTTGCTAGACTCTTTCTCTACCAATGCTTTGAACTCACAAAAATTTGTGAAAGTTTGATGCTTTTTCTGCATAAAAAATACCGAGCATTTACAAGAATATTCATCAGCAAATATAACATAATACTTATGTTTGGTTGTGGATGTTTTCGAGAATGGTCCACACACATCTGAATGGACTCTCTCCAGAATAGACTCTGCTCGACTATCTCTACCTCCAAAGGAAGACTTGGTGTATTTTCCCAAAGTACAACCCTTGCATGTATCAACTTGCTCAAGCGTACCTTTGGGAAGACCGGTAGAGATTTTTTGCAATATCTTAAAAGCCTCATGATGCAAGTGGCCCAGTCGCTTGTGCCACAACTCACCGACGTCTCGGCTCAACATCTTTTCTGCTTTTGAACTCAAAGCAGCACAATCCTCCACCTCTATCTTATAAAGATTCTCAACTCGAATCCCTATCTTCTTTACTTGATCTGTGGCTATGTGTCGAAGGAACACCTTTCCTTTCAAAAATATCACATCATAGCCTCTATCCTCAAGCATGGAAACGGATACCAAGTTCTTCGCCAGTCCAGGTACAAGCATAACATTCTTCAAGGTGAGTGGAGTTGTATGCTCCCTCTGAAAAGTAATAGTGCCCACACCAGTAACACTATACTTACCGTCATCACCCGTCTCGATATGCATCTTGAGATATTTCTCCTCCAGTTCACTCAATAACTCTTTGTCGCCATTCATGTGGAAAGAAGCTCCATTGTCTAAGTACCAAAAACTTCCCATCACTGAAGACACCATGCATGCAATGAGGGAAAAGTCCAATTCGAATTGGGAGGCCAAAGCCTCACTCGTCGCTCCTCCTAAGGACTTCTCCTTGGACTTCTTCAATGGACAATTTATAGCAAAGTGGTCCATTTTGTGACAATGAAAGCATTTAATTTTCGTCATGTCCTTCTTCTTACCTCCATGATAAGAATCTGATTTGGAACGAGAAATTTTACCTTTCCCCTTCCTCACCTTAATCACTAAGGCACGGTTCTCTTCATCATCAATCTTTGATGAAGAGCCATCCCCAGTGTTCCTCCTAATCTCATCTTGCATCAAATCTAACCATAGTCATTCCCAATCTAGCAGCTTCTCCTAACCATTGACAGAGTCCTGATAACTATGCCTACTCTTTGGGAGTCCAAGAAGAGAAAGGCTCACCATATCCTCTTCGGCAACCATGATTCCAACACTTCCAAGTTTATCCCGACATTAAGTGAACTTGGTGAAGTACTTTGGAATCATCTCGCCTTTCTCCATCTTGATTTTATGAAGTTTATCCTTTAGTTCCAACTTCCTTTGATCAATGTTATTATGATACAAGTCCATCAATGTTTTCCACATAGCCTGCAAGGTTTCCTTTCGATGGAGACTCAAGACAATATGATCTCGAACTCGTTCAAGGATTATCCGCCTTGCCTTTGCCACACACTTCTTCCCCTCGGCCAAGTTCTGTGCATTAGTAGCTGTTGGCTTAGGAATTACTTGTTAAAAAATTCCTTCAAGCCATTGTCCTCTAGCATAGCCTCCATCCTGTCCCTCTAGGCTATGAAATTCGAGTTGCCTTCCAAGGCATACTCAAGCCTCAACCCATGGAATGTCATCTGTCGATCCTGAAGTATGTATGAAAATTCGACTTTCACCTATAACCCAAAAACTCAAAACTTCGAAATATCCTCTAGAGAGCTGATTTTAAATCAGCAATATCTCCCTCATCTGAACTACGATTCAACCGATTTTTTTTTTTGAATTTGGGTATCTATTCCCAAAGAATCCAGATCTGCGATTTTTTTCTGAAGATTTTGCACATAAGTTCTCATATCTACTCTGCAAAATCTCGGCCCAAAAAACAATCTTGCTCTGATACAATGTAGAAAATCTTGTAGATTCACAAGCTCATTTAATCTACTTAAACAAAAGACAAGAATCTACTTCTACTCTTTATAGTGGAAGAACCTAAATATCGAACAAATAACAATTAATAGAGGAAGAGAATCAAAGGCACATAACACAATAAATATCTAGGGAAATACACAACTCAAAACCCCACTATTTGTTTGGTATTAATCCAGAAAATCAAGATGAAATTACAATGCTTGTTCTCTCTAGAAAAATCCCAGCACTCAGCAAATTCAATCTCCAACTCATACGCAAGCTCAAGGCCAAATATTAGCCTCTCCACAAGCTCTCCAAGTCTCTATTCCAATGTGTAATTCCTATGAGGGATAACTTGTATTTAAAGGGAAAGAAAGCCTCTAAAAATAGTGCAATCCCTCAAGGATCAGTTCCTGATTTCATGCACTATCAGTGCAACTCATAAAAATCTAAAACAAATAGTACATTGTCACTGCACTCTAATTTCAATTGGGTCTTTCTCAAAATCGACATGCATGAGTTTCTGATGAGTAAATATTCAGTTAACTAGAGTATCACTGGTGGAGTTCATTAGTGTCACCACTAACTGTTAACTCACTATTAGTTCTCTCAATCAATTTGAGAACTAATTTAACTGAACTGACTCATGAAATTGATTCTTCTATTTTAAAACTCACAATTAACTCACACTGGACTCCTACAAAGTAGGGAGAACATATACATGACTTCCAAAAGACTTCCAACTCGAATTTCCTAAGTTAAGTAAGTTTAATAAAATTAATTTAGCTATTTTAAGTTGTTATGAGAATAGAATTCAAATTTAATTCACAGTTTAATTCAAGTACAAATTAAAATGGAATTTCTTGTTGCCATTTCTCAACATTCTAGGATATATCCCCTTATCCCTATAATAAGGACTAGCTCAAGTGATTCAGGATCGAGGGTTCATCTGGCCCTTTTGTAGCTGAGTTGGAACCTTTCCTCATAATCTTCCAAAGACTCGTCATGCCCCAAGGTCATTCTAAAAATTTCCTCTTTGGTGTCTTTGGATCTGCAATAATCCATGTACTTATTGTTGAAGGCTTGTTGCATTTGAGCCCATGTGGTGATGTTGTCCACAGGTAAACCCATGAACCAGCGTAAGGCTACATCCTTGAGGATGGATGGGAACAATTTCAGCTTTTGGTCATCAGAGGTATAATCATAAGTTCTGCAGATGACAACAAACTTGAACAAAAAGGTATCAAGGTCCTCTAGGGTTAAACCATGGAAGTGAGGAAGGGAAGAGGGGCTTATTTTTTTCATCCTAACATCTCCATTAGTTTCTCTAATGGGAAAAGCACCCGCAGTTCTGTTTTTAGCTCCATTTATGTTTTCAATCCCATTTCTATTTTCAGCCATGGTGTAGGTTTCTGGAATGGTTTCTTCTTCTTCTTCTTCTTCCCCTATAGCCTCTTCAAAGATCTTTGGTTGTTCACTTAATGGTACCTCTAGCTAACAACCCCTGAAGAAGAGGGAAGTTTGGTTGTTTGATGGTGTGGGGGTATTTGGAAAAAATTTTCCTAAGTTGTCTCTACTCCTACGAGGCATGAAAGAAAGTTGTTTTTTTTTTCCTTTTAGGGGTTTTTTCAAAACGACTTGCAGAATGGAAAGAAATAATAAATTGCAACTATTTGTTGAACAAAACTACTTGTAGAATGGAAATAAAGTAGAAATTGTAACTATTCGTTGAATGGAACTACTTTCGAAATTGAAAGAAAGCAGAAATTGCAACTATCTATCGAATGCAAAACCAAAGGAAATCAAAAATTACATCTATTTACTAAATGTCAAATAGAAAGGAAAGAACAAATTACATCTACCTATACACCTCCCCGACAATGGCGCCAAAAAGTGATGAGCCCCAGTATTGCAGCAAGGATCATGCAACTCCTAGGACGACCAACTTTACTTTATCAACCCGGGGTTTGTACATACTTGGAGGTGATAGTTCTATATGCACAGCCTATGCAACAGTCTACTCTTGTCACTTCTCAATGAAGGTGATAGACCATTAGGGTTTTTCAAACCAGTCTTCTATTGACTAGAAGGAGGTTGACTACTAACATTGAATGTAAAGCTTTCTTTAATGCAGAAAGTAAATGCTTGCCTATTTTAAGGAAATGAGAGTGTTGAATAGAAAGTGCTATGAAATGACATGAAATTACTTAGCTAAGAATTAACACACATTACTTGTAGAAGAGACCTAATTTAACCTTTCATTCTATCATCTAGCTATCTAGACTAAGTAGGCATGGAAACCTAACATTGTTATCACTGATGTATGCATGCACTAGCTAAATATTGCATAAAAGAGTCTTTTGGTTTTCAATTTAGAATGTAAATGCTACGTTAATAATATGATCTTTTGTAGGCGAGGAAGATATGGAAAATCTGGTCCAAATTGGAATTGAGGCGTATGGAATTCAAGTTGAAGGCCTACCCTAGGCTTTGATCATCATTTCTGCCCAACATTGTCTAAAACAGGTTGCTATAGGGTTTCTTGTAGTTACTACAGGATGTCCTGGTTTACTACAAGAAACTTAGCTGAAGGTTGTAGGAAGGTAGGGAAGGTGAAAGGAAGTGTTGGGAAGATGTATGATGGTAGAATAAGGTATGGGGAAGGTGCACACTACCCAAGGATCAGCCCAACTCTTTAGGATGGTTGGATTTTCTCAAGGTGGTTGTCCACAGTGGCTACAAAACAAAAATCTGAATTAGTGGTTGGTAGGATTGGGCGAGAGGTGGAGAAGACTTAGATGAGGTTGGTGGAATGAGTTCCTCCTTGCAGATCAACAACTCTTGCAACAACACATATTATTTTCTTCATTCATGCACAACTTTATGTAAATGTGGAAAAGGTGAGTTGAATTTGAGAAACTGATTTATTGATGGTTAATGGCTTAAATCTATAGAATGGAATGCTTTCTAATCTACAACAAACTCAAGAAACCAAAATGGCAATTGCATGTGCAAAATCATAAACAATGATCCACTCAACAAAAAATCCTAAGTTATGCAATGACCAAAAGATAAATCTATTTTTGGGGTTGTGAGAGTGGGGCCCTCAAACCATGATCCCATGAGGGGGAAGAGGAAGAGACCACTGCCACAAGATTTTCTGAAGTATTTTCTTTCACTAATGTACCACAGATCTACTTCTTCAATTAATGGAAGAAAAACTAATTAATCATTCAAATACTTGTAAATTAACAAAGAAGAAATAACTTCAGCAACTAACTATGATTCTAATCCAAGAATACATGTGCAAAAAGAGGAACCTCTGATGCTAAGGTTGGGCCATAACCCAAGAGATTCATCCCTCTGAGTCAACTCAGTGTTGGATCAAGGAAAACCTTTTCAATATCATCAAGATGTTAAAAATAACAGTCACAATACCTTAGCTCGAAATTTCCTCTTGGCTACAAAAAAATTCGAATCCTAATGAGGCCTTAGGCATTCTTATTTATACAACTGAAGCTACCATAGCTTCCTAAAAATTAGGGAGGCTTGGCTCCCAAACTCAAGATTGACTTGTCTTCAAATATCACTAGCTTGGCTCCCAAACTCAGGATTGACTTGTCTTCAATTATCACTCGCTTGGCTACCAATGAACTCAGTTGGCTTCGCTGCTTGTATCTCCGAGATGATGAGATCCGGTGGAGGAATATTCGAGTGATTTAGGATTTAAGGAGGGAGACCAAAACTCCTAAAATCCCTCTTTCTTGTCTACTTCGAGTTCCTGCACCTAAATTAGCCAAAAACTACTTCAAATCCTGCAATTAATGCACATTAGACCACATGACATAACATCTCACCTTTACCCTTCTCACTAATCAAAATATAATAAAATATGTAAAGAAATGTGAGAAACGTTTATTTTAATAAGTTGGGAGTGGCATTAAGACCCATATAATTTACCTATTGATGAGCATCATTACTTGTTTCCTACATTTCACGTAAGAATTGCCTTGCATGTAGGAGTAGCGGTTGAAGGGAAACAGTGGAGAGATGTGAAGGTCAGCCAAGGTTATAACTCTAGAGATGGCAGTGAATTTTAAGCCTTCTCATTCGGTGTTTCAAATGTCCATTGTCGCCTTTGGCAATGTCATGCCTTGTGATTTATGTATTGTCAAGCTCCATGTCATTCGAAGGGGAATTTTCTTATGAGACCCTTGTGTTATTTTGGGAAGTGGAACATAAGATGGGTTGAAGGCATCCCATCATGGGCCTTTGTGTTAAAAGAAGTCAACAACAAATGATGGCAACTCAGGGGGTTTTGATCCAGGTTCATAAAAAATGAAACTACTTTTCCAAGTGCTCCATTAACAAGACCTACTTCAACCCACAAGTTGCATCTACGGAAAACTTGTTGTTTATTGCAAATAAGAAGTTTTGCCTCTAATTTTTCATCTTGTTCATGTGTACCAATAGGATGGTGGTTCATTTTCTTTGTGTAGCATCGGCAATTGGCATGCTTAGTTTTTTGAGCATTTGTTTGTTATGCAATGTGATAGCTAGGTTGGTTGGATATAGGTGCATTTCATTATTGAAATCTTGTTGCTCATCGATTGACAAAAAGGAATTTTTCCCTGTTATGAGAAGGTTCAAGTCCTCCATAGTAGGTGTTTCATTCTTGAGATTCGCGATTAATTGACAGAATGCAACTTGAGCGGGGTCAGCCCCTTGTTGACGAAAGATGGTAGATAGTGTGACAACCGTGTCAAAGCTATGCCAAAGGGAATTATCACACGAAGTGCAAATATACATGGGGATGTCCTTTACAGGAAGTAGTTTTCCAAGATCACCAACAAGTATAATAGACCAATTTCCAAAAGGCATATTCTGATACGAAAGGAATACCTCCCTTAAGCAATCATCTATGTGTGAAAGAAGTTTAGTCCCAATAAAGCTCATCTCATCGATTGAAAGGTATTTGACATGACGAAGTTTCTCTTGGAGATGTAGAAGTGGCTAGCCCTCAAGAGCATGCATTGAAACAAAAGGAATGTGTAGGTAAGAATGGATTGTAAGTGCGTTTATGTTAAATGATGCAACACCTATTGGAGCGAGTAGGAGCAATGGGCTTGAATTGGGAGTAGATTCGGAAATGAATGTATCTATTAGGAAATCAATTATGTGAGACTTACCCATGCCAACAGTACCTTGGATGAGAATTCTAAGTGGAGGAATGGAGGAAGTGGTCCTAAAATAGGTGAGGATAGTGTTGAAATCAACTTGTTGGGTGGGCGATAGTGAGTCAAGGGAGCGACGAACTAGAGAGGGGCTAGAATTGATTTGGGTGGATGAGTGATTGAAATCTATGAAACCTATGGTTGTCTCTTGCAAAGTGGAAGGGATAGTAGTATGGGCCCAATTGTGGTTTGAGTCAAATTTTTGATGGCCAAGCATGTCAAGGTCATCAACTTCCATGTTGTTTCTAAGGTGTAGTTGAGAAAGAAATTTCTATTCATCCATGTCTACAAAATCAAGGGGGTGGGGCATAGAATTAGTGGAGTTTTCATCAGAGCAAGGGGAAATAGGGTCTTCAGGGGCATGATGAACATGTCATGCAACATATGCATTTTGTTTTTGTTCCCAATGTGAAATGATTTCTTGATTAGTGGAGCCAATGTTCGATGGGAGTGTATGAAAAGGGAAGTATAGAAGTAGTTCACTCCAACATAAGTAAGTGCAGAACACATCGGTAGGAGAAGGGTTCAAGTTATTGCAAGGCGGGACATGAATAATATTGGAAAGGTTTATGTGTTTCCATTGATTTTTTTTTTTCAGTGAGCAGAGAAGGACCAAGAACGTGCAGCTTCAAGGAGAGGCATTGTTTCAAGCCAAGAATGCATGTCCATGTATGCTACAATGAAGGGTGGTGTTGGGAAGGGGGCACCTCGACCATGCGAAACATGTCTAAAAATAATTCAGCGAACATTGAGGGAAATAAATGAGCGGCTACAGAATGAAAGGAGAAGTTTTTGTAGCATGGTGCATATCTCCTGTCCCTCGATGTCCCTATCGACAATTGTTTCTGTTAATATTTTTCAGACAACATTAAAAATAGGTCCTTCTTGGTGGATATTTTGTGAGAGACGTGAAAACATTTGGCGATAGTTTTCCAATCTTGTCTCTGGTTTCACCACGTATTTCGAGATGTAGTGGATAACAACATAGTGAGACAAAGCTGGTTGGAAATCAATGTTTTCTCTCCATATGGATAGCATGTCATACTTGTGAACATTTAACCTGTCGTTATTACAAGCAGGGACATATTTCTTTCATCCATTTTCATCAATAATCAAAGAAAATGTGGGATGCAAATCCCATGGAGATCCATAGTGACAAGCAAGAGTAGAACCTTTTTTGTGAAGACAGAAAGAGGGGTGGCATTTTGTATTCTATTGAACGCAATTAACAAGCTCCTCATAGTCCTGAATGCGAGAGGATGCAAATATTAGTGGTGATGGGAGGATGCATGGGTCTTGCTATGTAGAATGGGTACATAAAGTTCACATTGTTGAGCAGGTCGAGGGTTCCAAGCAAAAATTTGTTGATCAAAATAGGACTTTTCTCTACCAACTGTGGCTTGGTCATGCCAATCATGGTTGTCCATATCAGGGGCACTTTCCAGCCAGAGGAAACCATGTATGTGTGTGGAGCCCATATGTTTCCACTCATATCTGCAAAGATGAGAAAGGATAAATTATGAGGCAAGTGTATATGTCGGAATCAAAGCAAAGAGGAGAAGGATGGTTAGAAAAAAACCTGCACCAGAAGCCCGTTGCATGGAAACATTTTTGCAAGACCTCTTGAATGAAGATTGTGAATCAAAAATCAATGTACTGTAATGTAAGATGTGTATTCTTGATTGTATTGTGGAATATCCGTTGAGACAACTCTGAAGAATCCCGGGGGGGAACATCGGGCATGACCATGTGCAGGTCATTCCATTTGGTGTCAGTTGCACTAAGGGTGAAGGATAAATTAGGACTACCTGTTTGTGTGATCATATTAGTTAGTTCACCTCTGCGCTTGTTCCAAAAAGAGTGTGTCCCCGTAAGGCTTGACCCAAAGTGCATAATCTTGTCAGGAAGCATAGAATTGGGCATGTCATGGAGGCGTGCATGAAGGTTTGTAACGGTCATTCGCAAGCCATACTCAAGGTTTATCTTCAAAAAAATGGTAGCAGTTGCATGGCTAAGATGTCGCAACATAAGGTTGTACAAGTAATACTGAAATATTGGATGTTGGCCAAAACAGTTATCATAGTAGCGCATGAGGTGCAAAGCATATTCTTACATTTCAACTTTTCTAAGGCGTGGTTGAGCAATCATGGAAACCCTTGTGGGGAAGAGTGTGGGGAAGGCCATAGAAAAGAGGCCTTCGGTGGTGTATTCATTGATAGTGGAAAGGGAAACAAAGGGCCAAGCAAGTGAAGTGGTGGAATCAGGATGGGAAGAGTGTAGGTAGTTGCATATTTATTCAATCTTAGTATGAGAATTTGGTAGTGCTGATATGAAAGAGGATGGTTGGAGGTTTGTTGGGGTGGGTTGTGCAGGAATGTCATCATCCAAAGAAGGAAGGGAAAGTCCTGGTTCAGGAGAGGAGGGGGTGATGTGATGGAGGAGAGAAGAGATATCAATAGGGTGAGTCAGCAAGGCAGACACTACATATTGGTCCACATGGACATACTTGTAGTATGGATCATGTGCTATTTTGTACTCCAAAGATGCAACAACACATGTTTTGCTTACAATGAAATCATATGTTTTTGTAGGTCTTAACCCTGTACAGAAATTACCTGCAAACGAATTCTTAAAAATAGAAAATATACAATGGTCAGAAACACAAAACAAATACATAGAGATTTTCCCTTGGATCCCAAAATCGGAACTACCAAATTGATTTTTCATTATATTCCTTTCAATTTTACAATACATATATATACATGTCAAAGAATTCATAAACCCCAATCCATTAACCCTAGATTAGAACATAACTGTAGTTCCCTTGACCGGATCTAGAAGAAACCATGGGCAAAAAACCATCATGCCCAAAACCATGTGCAAAACCTATGCACAAAACCATAGGTAGGCCTTCCCACCTAATATAGGGTCCAAAAAAATAATAGGGGCTAGTCATGGAAATAATATAACACACACCCAACATTCTCCCACTAGTTTTTTTCTTTCCACACATGGGGTCACGGGAGAGCTTAGTCATTGGTCCAGCCCTGCAACTCCCATTGTTTCTCTACACCAAGAAAACTTCTCATTGCTCACAGACTTCGTCAATGCATCTACAACATTCTTCAAAGTGTCCACCTTTACTAGCAACACCTTTTTGTCCTCAACCATATCCCTCACAAAGTGATATTGAACATTAATGTGTTTTTTCTTTGAATGGTAAGAAGGGTTCTTTGCCAAGAAAATTGCACTTTTGTTATCACTGTCTATCCTTATAGCTCATTGTACTAACCCCATATTTGAACACAATCTCTGCAACCAAACTGCTTCCTTGCTTGCATGAATGGCTACCACTATGTAGTTGAAAGTACCACTACAGATTGTCTCTTTCTCATCCAACTGACTTCACCTCCAAATAGGTTAAAAACATACCCACTTGTAGATCTTCTCTAATCCAGATCTCCAGCCCAGTCTGCATCAACAAATCCACCCAAAAGAAGCTGCTTTCTGCCCCATTACAAATAGATATCTACTCGACAATAGATTTGTCCGAAATGATTTTATATCATTGTGAGATGATTGGGCTCATCTCATAACGAACTTACACGTGAAAAATTTGATACGTTCCATGGATCGATTGACGCCTACCAATTCTATTCGCTTGACCTAAACTTTCAAACGCTTAACTGTTGTCCAATGCTCCTTCCCTAGTTTTGACATAAACCTGCTCAAACTCTCACTGCATGTGCAATGTATTGTCTAGTACCGACCATTGCATACATCAGGCTACCAACTGCACTTGCGTATGTAACACGAGACATTTCCTCTTCCTCTTCTTGTGTCTTGGAACATTGTTCAGCAGATAACTTTACACCTACAGGAATAGGAACCTTCACAGGTTTACTATGCTGCATATTAAACCTCTATAATATTGTCTCGATATACTCTCTGTTAGATTTTAAGCTTATGTGGCCTTCTTTTCAAAAATTGTGATTCGGATCATCCACAATATTATGTACACCTTGTCGATGTTTCGAATCCCACAGGGGATCCATCTTCAGGATAGAAATTTGAGTGATAGATTGAAGGAAGAGTTATCTAACAAAAACAGTTAAATACCTAATGCATGAACAAAAATAAAAAAGCCGACTAATTTCAAAATAAAACTAAGCCTACATTAATAAAATGAATATAAAATAAATAATAAATTAAAATATTTTAATTTTTATATAATAATTAATAATTTTATTCGATGCAGTTATTTTATTTATAATTAATTTAAGTAATAAATGAATTTTAATTATTAATAATAAATGATTTTTTATTTTTTAATAATAAATTATTTTTAAATTTTTATGAAGAAAGCTAAAAACCTAATTCATTAAATAAAATTAATAATTTTATTTTATTATTGAAATATATAGTTATTAATAAAAATTAATTTTATTATTAATAATAAATTAATATCAATATCAATTAATAATAAGAGATTCCTCTTTGTTTGATCTCGTTTAATTTCCATGCCCAAAATATAGTTTTCAGCACCAAGATCCTTCATGTCGAATTTGGAGGACAATTGGGTCTTCAAATCTTGGATAATTTCTTTGTCATTTCCAATCAGCAACATATCATCCACATACAATACCATATAAATAACACGATCACCAATTAATTTAAAATACACATAATGATTTGTGTTGCTTCTCGTGAATCCAAGTCCTCATATATATGTATCAAATTTTTGATACCACGTCCTTAGTGAATGTTTTAACCCATACAAATACTTTTTTAACCTGCATACCAGTTCTTTCTTTCCCTTCACCACAAAGCCTTCAGGTTGCTTCATGTAGATCTCTTCTTCCAGATCCCCATGAAGAAATGTTATCTTCACATCCATCTGTTCTACCTCAAAATCAAAAGCATCAACAATAGATAAAACTAATATAATAGAAGCTACCTTGGCAACAGGAGAAAAAATATCACCAAAATCAATTCCCGACACCTGTGAATAACGTTTTGCTACCAACCAATATTTGCATTTCTCCACCTTGTCTTCTGCAGACATCTTCTTCTTAAACATACATTTCCTTCCAATGGGTTTCCTTCCAGCCAACAACTCCACCATATCCCAAGCCTCATTTTTGTCCAAAGATGCCATTTCATCCACCATGGCCTCTTTCCAGAGTTTTCCATCCTCTGAATCTATTGACTCCCTGACAGTTTTGGGATAATCATTAGTAATAGATAAAGAAAATTTTGAACAGAAAGCATATGGACTATACCTTTCGAGTTTCCCTCTTTCTCAAATTGATCTTCTCATAGCTGGAGTTTGTGGCTCTTCATCTTCTGATTCTTGTTCTACTGTAGAGTTTGATTCTTCCTCCTTTAGCTCAAACTCAATCTTCTCAGGTTCCTTTGGTAGGAATTCTTGTTTAATAACATATTTCACCTCTCTAAATACTACATCTTGGTTGTACACAACCTT
This sequence comes from Pinus tabuliformis, assembly GCA_031772625.1. Classification (NCBI taxonomy): domain Eukaryota; kingdom Viridiplantae; phylum Streptophyta; class Pinopsida; order Pinales; family Pinaceae; genus Pinus; species Pinus tabuliformis. The sequence continues at coordinate 626,144,476 of CM062811.1, forward strand.
TCTTATTTCTGGGCTCCAAAGCTTATAACCTTTTAAACCATCCTTATACCCAATAAAGATGCACCTTTTAGATTTACTATCCAACTTGGTTATTTTCTCCTTTGGAACATGTACATATGCATCACATCTAAATACCCTCATATGTGAAAGAGAGGATTTCTTACTAGTCCAAAATTCATGTGGGGTCTTGTCCTACAACGCTAATGAAGGTGATCTGTTGACCAAGTAACATGTAGTATCCACTGCCTCTGCCCAAAATTCTTGTCCTACCGACACCACTGAGCATGCTTCTTTCCTTTTCCATCAACATCCCGTTCATTCTTTCTGCAATTTAGTTTTGATAAGGTGTGTATGGAGTAGTCTTATATTTTTCTATGCCACACTTCTTACAAAACTCTTCAAATTCCTTCTTGCAAAACTCTCCACCATTATTTGTCCTTAGCACCTTTATCTTATTCTATGTCTAGTTTTCCACTAGAGCCTTAAATTATTTAAACTTGTCAAAGACTTCAGATTTCTTCCTGAGGAAATATATCCATGTATTCCTTGAGAACTCATCTATAAAGGATAAATAGTACACAAACTTACCCAATGATGGAACCGACACAGGTCCAAACACATCAATGTGCACACGCTCTAATATCCCTTTCACCCTCTTAGCACCAAAAGGGAAACTCACCCGATCCTGATTCCCATATACACAATGTTCATAGAAATCGAAATCCAAAGAGAAATTAGACATACATTCTACCATACCATTACCATGAAGCATTTGAAGGCCCTTCTCTCCAATATGTCCAAGCCTTCGATGCCATAGCATGGTTTTTTCTCCAGAGACCACTAGATTTTCTACTCCAATTTGAGGAACCACAGAAATGTTGCACCCATCAATAATAGAACTACCCATAATCTTGTATAGAGTTCTAATCCGAACTCCTTGCATCAATACCAATTCTCCCTTAACTATCTTGCAGGTATCTTTCTCAAACACTATTTTTACACCTACATCATCCATCTTGCTTACAGAAATTATATTTCTAACCAATACAGGAATATGCAGAACACTCAGAAGTGTTATAATCCTTCCACTTTGCAACTTCAGCTTGAATTTTCCGTGTCTGGCGATTCTAGCCTTCCTATCCTCCCCTAAGAAGACATCACCACCATCATATTTCTTATACTCACAGAACCACTCCATGTGGGGAGTGATGTGAAAGGATGCGCCTGATTCAATCAATCATGCCTCATGATATACATGTGTACTTGAAGAAGAAGCCAAGTACACATACCCACCTTCATCTAAGGTGGTTTTCGCCTCTGTAAAAGGAGCATCATCAAATCCATTTCCTTTCTCAAGAGATTTATATCTACAATCCTTTTTGAAGTGCCCTTCCTTTCCGCATTTCCAGCACACCTTTACAAGTTTTCCTGTATATTTAGATCTCCCTCTAGATTTAGATCTCCCACTCAAGGAATTATTTTTATTTTTGTTCTAGGACTGTCCTCGTACAGACAAGGCACCTCCATTTTTGCCCTCCATATTTTTTCATCTCATCTCCTCTAATGGCAAGGATGAGACTTTTTCATCAAACTTCAAGGTAGTAGTATTGCTACCTATTGCAACAACCATAATATCCCACAAATCTCGTAGAGAACACAACAAACCGATGCACTTATCTTCATCTGAAATTTTTATATCAACAAAAAACAACTGGCTTACCATAGTATTAAAGGTATTCAGATGCTCTGTCACCAAGTCTCCATCCTTCATCCCTAGGTTATACAGTTTTTTTTGTAGGAACAATTTGTTCAACAGAGACTTAGATTGGTAAAAAGTCCCTAACTTCTCCCACAAAGCCTTTGTTGTAGCTTCCCCTGATACATTCAACAATAATGAATCATGGATACACAACCGTATTGTGCTCTTTGTTGTCTGATCCAACTTCACCCAGTCTTCAGCTGACATTGTCCTTGGTTTAGTACCCGGATCTACTACGATCCACTGATCTTTATCCACCAATAGATCCTCCATCTTGAGTTTCCACAAGTCAAAACTTTGACCATTAAATTTCTTGATCTCTATCTTTCCACTACTCGCCATCTTCTTCCACCACAAGAAACAATCTCGCAAATCTCCAACTGAATAGGGTCTACCACAGGTCCGAGAAAAACCCCTCAACAAAAAAGGCGTCCCCTTGAAGACAAACAAATCTGATACCAAATTTAGGTTTTAACCCTGTATAGAAATTACCTACAAATGAATTCTTAAAAATATAAAATATACAATGGCGAGAAACATAAAACAACTACACAAAGATTTTCCCCTGGATCCCAAAACTGGGACTACCAGATTGATTTTTCATTATATTCTTTTCAATGTTACAATACATATATATACATGCCAAATCATTCATAAACCCAAATCCATTAACCCTAGATTACAACATAGCATAGTTCCCTTGACTGGATTTACAATATACCATGGGCAGAAAACCATCATGCCCAAAACCATGTGCAAAACCTATGCACAAAACCATAGGTAGGTCCCCCCACCTATATAGGGTCCAAAAAAAATAACAGGGGCTAGTCGTGGAAATAATATAACACACACCCCACAGTTTTGTGGTCAGAGCCATGTTCTGTAACAATTACAATGTCCAATTCAGAAACCAAGCATCGCAAGTTCTTGGCAATAGTAGTTATGGCCTGGGGGAAACAAATAGGATACCAGTGTACCTGTACGTCCCACCTCTTGCATGGGTGACTAGTAATTGGGTTAACACACGTTATGAGCATTTCCTCTATCTGTATTGGAGCAGTGAGGAAAAATGGTTGGTTTTTAGGGTCCCTGTTGTTTGCAAGGGAGAAGCAATGGGTGGACTTTGTAGTTTCACATCGGAAGCAACAGATGTTACCATGCAAGAACCTTGTTTTTATAATTAGTTATGATTCCTTGCATATGGAGCAGACATGCAAGGGAGAGTGGTCATCTATCCTTTCACAAAATCGGTGGTGTGCATGTTTAAGGGTTGGGTTGAATAGATTTTGGGGATGGGAGGGTGAAGCAGCATGGGTCGATGGTAGGATGTGCAAGGTAGATGGGAAAGTAGTGGCAGTTAATGGAAGAAGGTCATGGGAAGGTATATTGGGAGTAGGGAATCTTGAAGGAGATGGGCTTGCAAATGAAGTTTGGAGATGTTCGGGAAGAGCAACACTATATGGGGGTATAGTTGGGAAGGATTGGGGGTTTAACATAGCTCTATATTTGAGACATCTTTGTTTGTTGTAGGTGGATTTATTTTTTGCATGGAGCAGTCTCCTGCGAACATTTATTAAGGGGTTTCCAAAAGATGATGGCATGTCCATCCTGATACAAACATGGGGACACGAATATTAGTGCATACAGGAGGTGAGAGAGAGTAGCGTTGAGCGCAAAGAAAGAGTGCATGGAGGAGTGTCCGTAGAAGGAAGAATTTTTAATGGAAGGGGAGGGAAGAAATATAAATTCAAAAGGAAAATAAGTAGGAGCAAGTGTCTTTTCTTTTTCTTTTTTCTTTTTGTAAATTGTGAAAGAGTGTGTACATCCACATATTAGTTTTTTTTTTTTTTTTTGGAAATTGCAAAGAGTGTGTACGTCCACATATTAGTTGTGTGACGTGAAGACATGTACAAGGCAATAATTATAAATATGCAAGATGCAACATAGGTAAAGATTGATTAGAAATTTGTTTGTTTTTCTATTTTTGCAAATTGGGAAAGAGTGTGTACATCCAAGGCAAGAAGTATATATATGCAAAATGCAACATAACTAAAGATCAATTAGATTTAAGGTAAAGAAACAACAACCTTTTCTAACGAGTCAGTGTTTTTTTTTAATTACACAACACATACTTTAAAAGGACACAAATATACTACCTTTTTTAGAAGGAAAAACAAAAGAGCTATATATTATATTTAAAGGTAAAGGATGCAACATTATTTAAAGGAGAAAGCTGCAGCAGGTAACATAGGTGTAGATACATAAAGGAGAGAAGTATAATGATGAAGTAAAAATATAACTTCATATGTGAAAAAAAGAAGAGGGTATCAAGGGAAGAAATGAGAATGACTAGAGAATCATATAGAAGTTGTTGTCTACATTTCAGTTTGACATGAGGGAATAAGAGGGAGGTTAAAAGGCAGCAAACAACTAAAGCGCAAGACATTTTCTTCATATATTCGAGGAAAAGGGCACATGTAGAGCCATAGTTGATTTCCTCTGAATTAATTAGGAAAACCTTCAGGCGATCGACACCATTGAAGCTATCTATTCCTATAGACAATATGAAGAGGAAATCCCAACATGAAACCCTAAAACGAATCTCATTGATAGCGTTAGGATCAGTGGAGAGTATGAAGAAGTCCTTTGCTAGGACACCCATGAGTTCAGTTGCAGCATCATCAAAAGTTGTGACATTTTTCAGTAGGCCTATGTGGTCATGCATTTCAAGTTTTATCACATAGAGATAGTTACTCTTTGGGAAGTCCCCACCACATTTTGTGCAGTGTCACATTCCATTTGAGCGATGGACAACTTTTTTCATGTACTGGTTGTCATCAGATGAAAGAGGGAATACAAGTAGAAAAATTTCATTTCAATAAAGGTGATGGCTGCACAAACAAGGAACCATGTTGCTTTTCCGAGGGGATACAAGTCTATGAGGTCGGAAATTGTACGTTGTGGGTGGTCTCGCTTGGAAGACCCGAAGAAATTTCTATTTAATGATGGTGAAGAACCCAAGTTTTTCATGAAACCATGATTGGATCTTGTGAGTCTTTGGAATGTTGGGATTCATGAGGAGGCTTCTAGTAGAGATGGTCCCTACATTTCTTCCATTAAATTAGGCTATGCAGCCCCCTTTGATTGTGAGTATGGTCGACAAACTAGAAGAGTGGAGTTCAACGAGTTCTTTACCTGTAGTGTGCCAATGCTTACCCCATAGGGTGAGATTTTTTTAGGTGTTTCACACCCATCTCTTCAATGAATGGTGGAGGTTGGAGAATTGGATCTCACCACCCTAATGATGTCCATAATTGAGTCGAGGTTTGTAGATATGATTTCACTTATATATTTGAAATGGAAATGATGGAAAGGAATAGTCGAAACATCATCCAAGTAAGGATCGATAGTGGAAGATGAAGAGAGGAAGACTTCCCATTTTCTATCTATATGGTTGTAATTTGTGTTTGTTGGTTTGACTATCCCATTTGAAACCATGTAAATCTACCCAATTTGGACAAGGCCATGCAAGGAATCTACTAAATCACCAAAGGTAGAGAGATGGATCATATCATTGGCACAATCAATGAGGTCAAAGCCAAAGACCTTTCTGGAGCCCTCAGAATTGTTGTATGAGTGAAGGTTTCTTTTTTCAATCACCCTACCCAGGATTAACCAATGTTTACAGTAGGGTCTTAGCGCCATGAACGGCATGGAAGCAGGCACAACAGAGGATAAGTGAGTTGGTAATGAAGCAGAACCCCGTGTCGAAGCAGGAGTACACGAGGAGGGGCCTTGTGACTGATGAGGCTCATCAATAGGTAAATTATATGGACCTTAATGCCACTCTCCAGCTTATTAAAATCAACTTTTCTCACATTACTTTACATATTTTATTATATTTTTCTTAGTGAGAAGGGTAAAGATTAGATGCTATGTCATGTGGCCTAATGTGCATTAATTGCAGGATTTGGAGTAATTTTGGTTAATTTAAGTGTAGGAACTCAAAGAAGACAAGAAAAAGGGATTTTAGGATATTAGATATCCCTCCTTAACTCCTCAGTCACTCGAATATTCCTCCACCAAATTTCATCAGCTCGGAGTTACAAGAAGCCAAGCCCACCGAGGTCATTGATAGCCAAGCCAGTGATAGTTGAAGACAAGTTGATCTCGAGTTGGGAGCCAAGCCTACCTAATTTTAAGGAAGTTGTTGGTAGCTTCAGTTTTATAAATAAGAAGGCCTAGGGCCTCATTAGGATTCGACTTTTTTTGTTGAAGCCAAGAGGCATTTTTGAGCTAAGACATTGTGACTCATAACTCTTATGTAAAAGATAAGAATGAGAAGCATTCCCTTGATCCAGCACTGAGTTGACTCAGAGGGTTGAAGCTCTTGGGTTAGGGCCCAAACCTAGCAGCAGAGGTTCCTCTTTTTGTATATGTATGCTTAGATTACATTCATAGTTAGCTACTGAAGTGATTTTGGTTTTGTTTAATCTACAAGTATTTGGATGATTACTTAGTTTTCTTCCATTTGTGAATAGATATATCAATGGTACAATAGTGACAGTAAACACTTCAGAAAAGCTTGTGGTAGTGGCCTCTGCCTCATCTCCCTTATGGGATCATGGTTTGAGGGTTCCATTCACACAGCCCAAAAACAAATTTATTGTTTGATCATTACATAACTTAGGATTTCTTGTTGCATAGATCATTTTTTTTTAAGTTCTTAGAAGTACCTACAATTTTCATTTTGGTTTCTTGAGTTTGCAATGGTTTAGAAGCACTTCCATTCATAAACTTAACCATTAGCTATTAATAACTTTGTTTTTCCTAAATTCAACTCATATTTTCTATATATAAAGGAAATTGTGCATAAATGAAGAAAATAATGTATGTTGTTGCAAGAGTTTCTGATCTGTAGGGACACATCATCTCTCCAGCCTCATCCAAGTCTTCTCCATCTACGCTACCAAATTCCACCAAACCCTAATCTGAATTTCTGTTTTGTAGCAAAATGGACATTTTTCCTTGAGTAAGTACAATCATCTTGAAGCCTTGGACTGAGCCTTGGGTAGTGTGCACCTCCTTTGTGCCTTATTTCCCCATTAGACACCTTTGCCACACTTCATTCTACCTTTCCTACCTCCCTATAAGCTTTCGGCCTATTTCTTGTAGTAAAACAAGGCATCTCGTAGTAGAACTAGGACATCCTGTAGTACTACAGGAAACCCTGTAGCAACATGTTTTAAGCCTAAATTGAGTAGAAATGATCATCTGATCTTAGGTTAGGAATCCACTTGGCTTCCATACCCTCAACACCATTCTAGATCTATTTCCCCATACCTATCTCCCCTGCCAAAGAACAAATTGGTTAAATTAGCATTTTCATTCATAAAATTGAAAATTAAAAAGGATTTTCTACAATTTCTAGTTAGCACTTGCATGCAGCATTCACAGTAGTTTTAGGATAATTTCCATGCTTATTTAGTCCAGATAACTAGATGTTAGATGTAAGGTTAAGTTAGGTATATTTTGTAAACAATATGTGTAAATGCTTAACTAGATGATTTCATGTCACTTTATAGCACTTTCCAATTTAGCATTTTCATTTCCTAGAGTAGGCAGCATTCCCTTTCTACAGTAAGAATAGTTTTCCCTTTTTCTATTTGGTCTTCAGACTCCTTCTAGTCAATAGAAGACTGGTTTGAAAAAAACTATTGGTCTATCACCCCAGTTAAAAAGTGACAAGAGTAGACCATTGCATCTACTGTGTATACAGCACTATCACCTCCAAGTTTTTACGAACCCTGGGTTGATGAAGTAAATTTGGTAGCCATAGGAGTTGCAATGTCCTTGCTGCACTACTGGAGCTCATCACTTTTTGGTGTCGTTTCCAGGGAGGTGTCTAAGTAGATTTTATTTTTTCTTTCCTTATTTTTTTGCATTCAACAGATAGTTTCAATCTTTGCTTTCTTTCCAATTCTACAAGTAGTTCCCTTCAACAAATAGTTGCAATCTTTGCTTTCTTTCCAACTATCCAAGTAGTTCCATTAAGAAAATAGTTGCAAATAATTGCTTCCTTTCCATTCTGCAAGTAATTCTGAAGAGAGAAAAAAAAAAAACAAAACATAAAAAACTAATTCCTTTCATGCCTTGTAGGAGTAGAGACAACTTAGGAAAAATTTTGCCAAATACCCCCACCGCATCTAACACCTAACCCTCCCTCTTCTTTGGTGGCTATGAACTAGAGGATCCATTAGGCAAACAACCAGAGATATTTGAAGAGCCTATTGGGGAAGAAGAAGAAGAAGATACCATTCCACCAACCTACACCATGTCTAAAAATAGAAATGGGATTGAAAACAGAGAAGGAGCTGAAAATAGAGTTGAGGTTGATTTTCACATAAGATAAACTAATGGAGATGCTAGGATGAAAAACATAAGCCCCTTTTCCCTTCCTCACTTCCATGGCTTAACATCAGAGGACCTAGATACCTTTTTGTTTGAGTTTGTTGTCATATGCAGAACTTATGATTATACCTCTGATGACTAGAAGTTGAAATTATTTCCATCCACCCTCAAAGATGTATCATTGCGGTGGTTCATGGGTTTACCTGGGGACAACATCGCTGCCTAGGCTCAAATCCAACAAGCCTTTAACAATAGGTATAGGTATTATTGTAGATCCAAAGATACCAAAGAGGAAATTTTTAGAATGACCTTGGGACATGAAGAGTCTTTGGAAGATTATGAGGAAAGGTTCCAACTCAACTACAAAAGGGCCAGATGAACCCTCGATCCTAAATCACTTAAGTTAATCCTTCTTAGAGGGATCAGGGAAAATATCCTAGAAACCCTAAACATGTTGTCAGGAAGGGACATCTATCAATTACCCTATGATGATATCAAGACATTTTTCAAAAATCATTCTAGGGCAGACAGAAAGAAGGGTAGGGCTATTTAAGCTTTGGGCAGTTCATCCTCTTTCAACACATCCATAAAATGTGAAACCGGGAACATGTTGGAAGTCTTCAAGAGTGAAATTTTGCATACCCTTTCTCTGCAAATGGACACCATGCAGATCAAGAGGAAGTAGGAGGAAGAAGAAAGAGCCTTAGCTGTCTTTTGCCCTAGATGCACCAGAAGGCACCCTAGAAATGAATGTCCATTGAATCTTATAGAGATATTCTCGGTCTGTGAGGAGAACCACTCCACAGACAAGTGCCCTTCTCTGCCTAGATTGAAAGTTGTGTATCAAGGAATTGAAGGGGTGACTGAACAAATCTGCTATATCAACCAAAGGAGGCCTTAAGGACCTCAACCATACCAGCAAGGAATGCAAGGGGCATCCTATTCATATTACAACCCTAACCAGAATGCATTCATTCCCCCTGGGTTCTCTCCTACTCATCCTTCATGGTCCACACCTTCTCCCTGGCCTTTTTCACCTCAATACCATTCCCAATCAACCATTTCAGCCATATACTCCTCCACAAACTCAGTGGAATGCACCATCCCAGGGGTGGAGGCCCCCATACAACCAATCTCCATCCTTACTGCCTCCACCTCCATCTCAACAACAACTCCTTCACCCTGCTCCACCTAAGAAACCTCAGATGCCTGATCAACCAAATCTGAACCTAAACAAAAGACAGGGAAAACAGGTCTACAGTAGGGAAACATCTTACCTTACCTATGTTGTGGAAATTCAAGAAATCAACCTCAGGTATGGAAGAGTGCTTCCAGATAATCAACCTCCATCTCCACCTAAGGAGCTTGAAGAAAAAAAGGAGGCGAGTGTTCCTCAAGCCAATCCACCTCCTTTTCCTAAGAGATTAATCCATCCTATCCAGCACAACCCAGAAGAGACTAAACTTCTAGATGAATTGAAAAACTTGTGTGTTAAAATCTCGCTCCTCCAAGCTATCAAGGATGTCCCCATCTACAACAAGTTAATCAATAAGATGTGCTTCAAACATCCTGGGAGGCAAAAGAAAGACACCCATACCATTAATGTCATTGGACAACTATCCGACTTAATGTTGGGGTGAGTGATTTTCCTGAAATATCTAGATCCTGGAAGTCTTGTGGTAGATGTGCACATTGATGGTATCATTGTCCCCCATACCTTGATTGATCTTGGGGCTTCCATAAATGTGATGACTAAGGAGACCATGCTTAAATTGAATCTCCAAGGATCATTAAGGAAGACCACAATAGTCTTGCAGCTTGCAGATAGGTCCACAGTAGCTCCTGAGGGAGTTGTTGAGGATGTGATGGTCTCCATTGATTCCTGGGAATACCCTGCTGACTTCTTAGTTCTCCAACCTAAGACCAAGTTCAATGGTTATCCTCTCATCCTTGGAAGGCCATGGTTAGCCATTATTGATGCTTACATAAGTTGCATGGCTAGGAATATGACCATTAAAATGGGCATTTGTCCAAACAATTGGTCTTCTACTGTCTTTCTCAACCATCTCTAGAGCATGAATTACCTTTATGGTTAGAAGAGGAGGAGGAAGATGAAGTCTACTCTTCCCAATATATACCCTAGATGATACTATAGGAGGGGGGCAACTTTTTGAAGGTGACCTGATTAAGCGAATCCTCTAGAATCAGCCCCCTAACACCATGTGTTTTGAGGAGTTAGTAAAGAAAGCTACAGATAACCCTTAGACTGATTTGTGCATAGCTGATTCAAGTCCTACTCATGTCAAAATGATACAACTCAACCCATAAAGAACATTTAAAATCAACCCCTCTCTCTCTGCACATGAGGAAGAGGAGTTATGTGACATGCTAAGAAATCATCTAGATGCCTTTGCCTAGAGTTATATGCAAATGAAGGGAGTGCATCCTTCGGTGTGTACTCACCACATATACATCAAGGAAGGTTGCAAGGCAGTGCGCCAACCTCAGATGAGAATGAACCCAACCCTCAAGGATAGAGTCAAAGAAGAATTGCAGAAGTTGTTGGATGCAGGGTTCATTTACCCCATCTCAAATAGTGAGTGGGTGTCTCCTTTGGTTTTGGTTCCAAAGAAAAATGGGAAGTGGGGGATCTGTGTGGACTACAGAGAGCTAAACAAAGCCACAAAAAAGGACCATTTCCCCCTACATTTCATTGACCAAGTATTATATGGTGTGGAAGGAAAGAAGTTTTTCTCTTTCTTAGATAGATTCAGTGGTTACAATCAGATCCAGATCAGCCAAGAGGACCAATATAAAACCACCTTCACCTTTCCTTGGGGTACCTTTGCTTATAGGGTCCTTCCTTTTTGATTATGCAATGCCCCTGCCACTTTTCAGAGGGAAATCCTGAGCATATTTGCATAGCTATTCCATGACTCTGTGGAAATTTATATGGATGATTTCACCCCCTACTGGTGTGATTTCCTGGAGGCTCTCTCTAACTTGGGAAAAGTATTAAACAAATGCATTGAAATGAACTTATCCCTTAGTCCTAAGAAGTGTGAGTTCTTGATGACTGCAAGGACTGTTCTAGGTCACTCAATATCCCAAGAAGGACTGCAAGTGGAACCAAATAAAATTGTTATCATAAAGAGGGTCCCTACTCCTCAGAACCAGAGGGATGTCAGAATTTTCTTGGGTTTAGTTGGATATTATAGGAGATTCATAAAGGACTTCAGCAAAGTAGCCTCACCTTTGTTTGGACTATTGGCCAAGGACTCTGAATTTTTATGGTCAGAAAGATGCCAAGAGGCCCTAGAAACCCTAAAGGACAAGTTGACTACTGCACCTATACTCTAAGGCCCAAATTGGGCTCTTCCTTTCCACATCCATGTTGATGCCTCTGACAAAGCTATAGGAGCATCTCTAGGCCAGATAGATGACAAGTTACCTTATGCCATTTACTTCATCAACAAAAATCTGTCCAAGGCTGAATTGAACTATACTGTGACTGAAAAAGAGCTCCTAGTTGTTGTCCATTCCTTGAATAAATTTAGACATTACATCACTGGTTACCATACCTTTGTACATACTGACCATGTTGCTATTAAATATTTTATGAACAAGCCTGATGTGAATGCTTGAATTATTAGATGGTTGCTTTTGTTACAACAGTTTGATCTAACTATCATTGATAAGCCTAGTAGAGAAAATGTAGTTGCAGATTTTTTGTCCAAACTGGCTTTGCCTATAGGTGAGGAAGGAATGGTTGATGATCAGCTACCAGATGAGAATTTATTCGCTATTTTAGTTCTCTCTTTGTGGTTTTCTGACATAGCCAACTACTTAGTGGTTGCACAGTTCCCTCCAAATCTGTCCTCCAAGGAAAAGAGCAGAATTATAAGGAAAAGTGCACCATTCACTTGGATTGGGGCCAATCTCTTCAGGCTAGGCCTAGATCAAATTCTGAGAATATGTGTTAGGGAGGAGGAATTTTTTTACATCCTTTTGGCCTGTCATAATGGGCCTTATGGAGGTCACTTGAAGCTAAGAAGACAACCTTCAAGGTACTACAAGCTGGCTACTATTGGCCCACTCTCCACCAAGATGCAAGAAGACATACCAGCCAATGTGACCAGTGCCAAATAATGGGGAAACCTACTCCCAGGGATGAAATTCCTTTACAACCTCAAGTGACTTTTGAGCCATTTGACAAGTGGGGCATGGATTTCATTGGGCACATCGATCCACCATCAGGGTAGAAAAAGTACATAATTGTGTGCACTGGTTACTTGACAAAGTGGGATGAGAACAAGGTTTTCAAGGTAGAAACAGAAGAGAAAGTGGCTGAGTTCTTAATGGATAATGTGTTTTACAAGTTTAGGTATTCTAAAAATCTAGTCACTAATCAGGGCACTCAATTAACCTCACACCTGATTGAGAATCTGTTGAGCCAGCATAAGATCAAGCACAGGAAGTCAACTTCTTACCATCCTCAGGCCAATGGACAAGTAGAGGTTACCAATAGAGCATTGGAAATAATTCTCACAAAGGTGGTGATCAGCAGTGGAAAATATTGGGCTAACAGACTAGTGGAGGCCACTTGGGCCTATAACACTACTTGGAAGACAACCACTAGCTTCACCCCTTATGATTTGGTCTATGGGAAGAAGACTCTGCTCTCCATTGAGTTCGAGTACAACACTTTGAGAATGGTATCACAGTTGGATTTGAATGTTACAAGGGCACAACAAGAGAGGTTTCTCTAGCTCAATGGGTTAGATGAATTCGGGATGCATGCCCTCCTACACACAGAGGTGACTCAAGTACAAAGAAAGGTTTGGCATGACAAAAATATCAAAGACAAATTTTTTCAAGAGGGTGATTGGGCTATGTTATATGACTCCAGGTTCAAGGTTCTCAAAGGAAAATTGATGACCATATGGTTGGGCCCATATGAGATAGAAAAGTGCCATGAAAATGGGGTTGTTCATATAAGAATCATTGATGAAGAAGGTATCCCCTTGCTTGTCAATGGGTACAGATTGAAAGCCTACAAAAGACCTTTGTCAAAGGAAGAGTTTGTCAGTAGTATCAGTAAGGAAGTGATGGTGATTGGAAGTGTCTTGGCTTCCACCTCACCGAATTCTTGAAGACTGTTTTATTTTTGAAAAAAATGAAAAAAGAGAGAAAAAAAAACAATAAGGGACCTAGGTGAAAACCTCCATGAGGCACCTAAGGCCAACTTTTGGGTTGAAAACCTCCTTGAGGCAGCCCAAGAGTGAAAAAAGGAAAATAAAATATCCCTGGGTGAAAACCTCCCTTGAGGTGCCTAGGGTAGGAAAACAGGTTGAAAACCTCCTTTGAGGCGACCTGTGTGTCTTTCAAAAAAACAAAAAACACAAAAATTCTATGGCAGGGACCTCAAACATGCCCACTAATAAAATTATGTGATTTTTGCAGGTTTTCAAGGCAACAAATGACACTAAGTTCAGAGGGCAGCAATCCACGCAACACCCCATTGTTTTGTCATTCATTTCATTCCTTCCATCCCCACCATGTCTCCAACATCCATTCTCATCTCCAAGCATTAAAAACCAGTTTGCAGACAATTTTCTGACTTCTACATGAATTCTTGTAGTTACTACAGGAGTTTCCTGTAGTACTACAGGATGTCCTGAAACTCTACAAGAATGGAATCACGGTTGAGAAATAATGATGCAAGCATGTTCTTGGTTGAAAGAAGAGGCCATTGACCTCACCAAATCTCACCCAACACCAATTCATGACTATGCCACCCTTTTTGTCCATCAAAAAAAAATCACTCAAAAAGAAAGATATATATATATAAGGAAAACAAAGAAAATTCCAAGGTCCATACCATGAGTGGCCTACCTCACCTACCACTCCATCTCCCCCATTTCCACCCCTTACACTCCTACCTCGCCACCTATTCCTCCTCCAATAAAATAAAATAAAAAATAAGAAAGAGGCAGCTAAAGGATTTCTTGTAGTACTACAGGAAACCCTATAACATCCTATGTTATGACAAGCAGTTGTCTCCATGCTCCTCCTTCAACGTTCATGTGGAGAAAGAGTATCATAACCCCTACAGGAATTATGGAAACCTATCCAAAGATCAACAATAGTAGAAGAGGCTAGCACCTGCACATCACAACAAAGAAGACAAACATATAAGCTGGGTGAAATCAACAAACAAGAGCAAAGGAAAACATGTACCTGAAAAAGAAGAAGCACAGTAGAGCCACCCTCCAGCATGCATCGACCAAGTGAAGGAAGCCACAGGTATGGAAACTCATCCACACTCTTTCCTAAGTACGAATATGATAAAAGTATAGGAATATGAAAACGTTGATTTTATACGCTGACGGTGGCCAATTAACTTAGCCCCCCTCAACCCGAAAACAAAATGTGAAGTTCTAGTCAGCAGGCCACGTGGCATTGTCACATCAAAGCAAATAAGTCAAAAAGGTGGTTGAATTAGTTTGTACAGGAGCAGGTGATGATTACGAGAAGGGTTTGCATGATAACTAACAGTGGGCCAATGATCCAAAAGGAGAAATCACGTACACTGCCAGCCAGCACAGCGCTCCAAGGAATCAACCATAAATAGAAAAAATTCCTACCTTTCATGCACAGATCGTTCATTTCTAGATTTCAAGAACTAGGACCACCTAGGGGAGGCATCGAAGAAGAAAGCTAGTCTTGGCCATCTTACAGTGAACACCTACAGAAAACGCAGAAAAACTATAGGAAACAGTGAGAATTGTCAAAAAACTTTGCAAGGGGGTGCCTAGGGCCCAACTATTCATGAATTCTCCTCAACCAGGGCATTACAAAGAAAGGTAGGTGGCCCATATCCTCTGTATTTTGGCTTAATAGCTAGGAAAGAGAAAAGGAAAAGAAATCTTTATTTTTTCTAGTAATTACAGTGATAGACAGAATTATGTGGAGAATGTGGGGATAAAGAAAGAATTTCAGTCATGACCCTCCTAAACTCCGAACCCTCAGTCACATTGGAAATATCTAGAGCTAAGCCTCCAAACTACCTACAATCAGCTTAACAAAGAGGGGAAAATGACAGGAGGTTTCAATAGAAGGGAGCCCATAGGGACATCTAGAATACACCTCCATCCCCTTGTGGTAGAGATATTTAGAAGGCATCAATGGTTGAGATTCTTCGAGTTGCTTAGGGGATATGATGATGATGTAGCTCAAGAATTTCCATGTCACTCACACCTCAGGCTAGATTTAGTGCCACTTCTATGGTGAGAGGGTTGTCAGTAACAATTACACCTGAAAGCATTAGCAGAATCACTACACTTCCACTAGGCTTACAATGGAGAAAGGAGGATAAAACTAGCAGTATTTATGTCAAGAAGAAATTTTTCTTGAGAGATGAAGAGCTAATTGAGGAAAAAAATGGGATTAGAAGGGAGATCCTTCCCTATACTTGGGATGAAGTAAGCTATCACATTCTCAAGTATATTTCTTGTGAGGGAAGGCTCGGTATAGTCTATGGTTACCAATTTAGACTCCTCCATGAGCTGAGATTTGGCGAAGAGTTACCCCTTAATAGAAGACTTTGTGTGTCATACTTCTTATTGCAACCAATAATAGCCATAAGCATAAAGGTACAGGAAGGAAAACATCAGCAGCTAGCAAATCATGGGCTAATCAAGCTCATACTAGAAGATGCCTAAGCCAATTAAGAATCCCTAATCTATGGTCCACATTTACGGACATGAACAGGGAGATTGTAATTGAAGCAATTGAATATGAAAGGGACCCAACCTCTAGTGGTGAGGAGGAAGAAGAAGAACTTGAGGAGGAAGAAGAATAACCTGAGGAGGAAGAAGAAGAACATGAGAAAGAATAAGATGAAGAACCTAAAGAAGAAGAGGAGGCAGAGACAAATAAAACAGCGGAAGAAGAGGAAGGAGAATAGAACAGTGGGGAAGAAGCACAGAAGGATGAGGCAAGCCCTGAAAAACATACCAAGGAAGGGGAGGAATTTCCAAGAGTGTCCCCTGAACCCACAGAGAAGGAGGAAGTTTCTTCCTTGACTGCCCTAAACACACCCATAAAGTCAACAGGAAAAAGGCAGAGGAAGACTCCCCTATATTTCAAAACAAGGAGGAGCACTAGGATCAAATAGGGGAGACCACAAACACCTACCAAGACTCCTATCATCGTTGACGACTCACCAAAAGTACAATAAAAACTAGTCTCCCCATAAATGAAAGGTGAAGAAGCACATCAAAACAGGGTTACCCAAAGTCACCAATCATCTATGTTAGGAGGCCTGTCACCAAAACAACCTCGACAAAGAAAATCAAAGAACCTTTGACCCCATTTCATAAAGGGAAAAGCCTCCTACAGGAAACATAGACAGTCCTACAGGAAACTCTATCAGCACTATAGGAAACACAGAAAAAGCAGCAGGAAGGATAGCAAGGACAAAGGAAAGGCAAGGAAGCAGCAACACAAGTACAAGGGGAGGAAAATACTCCAAAGACATTAAAGGGAGAATCCCAAGAGCTGCAGGAACCTAGCCCATATCCCAATATCAGCTCCTATTATAGATTCATTGAGGGAGGCAGAGTAATACCACAAAAATTTGCCATCCCTCTCTTCTTTGAGCTTGAGAAGGAGAGAGAAAGGACACATCATTGGATGCAAATTTCTAAATCAAAAAATGTAGAGGATGTGGGCCATATGGAAGAGAATCTACTAGAGATGGGCAGAGAGTTGAGTAGGATAAGAGACATGGAAAGAGTTATAAAGTCTCAACTAGAGGCTGAAAACACGTGGCAGAGGAGGCAAGTACAGGAAAAAGAGGGCTAATTGGCCACTATGACAAGCCTCTCTATGGAGGCACTCCAGTGCAGGATGTCATCAAATTCATATGCCTTGTACCTAAAATATTAATGGCTACAATTTCAGATAAAGACCCTAGCACAACGAGGGACTATGCCTTTCCAAGACTATATGAATTTCATTGAACTTTGTGACCAAATCACCCTGGAGGATAAGGCCAAGATATCTTAATTCTACTTACACAAATTGGCCTTGATAGACTGGAATGTGTCCCCAATCCAAAGCTGGGGGACTTACAACTAATGGCCTTGGCATCATGGATGAGTCATGAGGAGGCGAGGGCTAAGGAAGTAAAGAGGGTGTTGGAAAGAGAATAAAAAGAGCCCCTTTACATCAGAACAAAACAGATAAGTTCCATGGCTATCATTAGCACCCACAACATCATCGTCAACGATCCCCAGCATGCACCAAGATACCTAGATACACAAGAAAATCTAATCACTCATTTTGAGAACACCTTGATATTGCTAGGGGATGAAAGATAGCAAGCATTCCAAAGGAGATGGGGCACCCTACCATACAACCTAAGGATCACGGTGTATCATTCCCTTAAAAGAATGAGGGATGCACTAGAAAGGACCCCACTATATAAGAAGGCACTGCAGAGACTCAAAATCAATTGGATTGGCTTGAAACTCAGTCCACCATTGCTCTTGGGTATGTTAGAAGGAAGAAAGGAGGAAGAGGAAAGAAAGTAGTGGGAGGAAATAGAGAAGCATGCAGGATTTTATCCACAAGAGGAGAATACATCAACAGAAGCCTGGGATGTCAGAGAGGCCACAAGAGAAATGAAAGACATGGACATAGATTAAGTTTCTCAGAGGATGAGCAACACTTTCAGTAGGGGGTGATGATGAGGCTCATCAATAGGTAAATTATATGGACCTTAATTCCACTCTCCAGCTTATTAAAATCAACTTTTCTCACATTTCTTTACATATTTTATTATATTTTTCTTAGTGAGAAGGGTAAAGATGAGATGTTATGTCATGTGGCCTAATGTGCATTAATTGCAGGATTTGGAGCAATTTTGGATAATTTAAGTGTAGGAAATCGAAGTAGACAAGCAAGAGGGATTTTAGGAGATTAGATCTCCTTCCTTAACTCCTCAATCACTCAAATATTCCTCCACCAGATCTCATCAGCTCGGAGTTACAAGCAGCCAAGCCCACCAAGGTCATTGGCAGCCAAACCAGTGATAGTTAAAGACAAGTTGATCTCGAGTTGGGAGCCAAACCTCCCTAATTTTAAGGAATTTGTTGGTAGATTTAGTTGTATAAATAATAAGGCCTGGGGCCTCATTAGGATTCGACATTTTTTGTTGTAGCCAAGAGGCATTTTCGAGCTAAGACATTGTGATTGATAAATCTTATATAATTTTGACATTTTGATCAGAATGAGTAGCATTCCCTTGATCCAGCACTGAGTTAACTCAGAGGGCTAAAGCTCTTAGGTTAGGGGCCAACCCTAGAAACAATGGTTCCTCTTTCTGTATATGTATGGTTAGATTACATTCATAGTTAGCTGCTGAAGTGATTTTGGTTTTGTTTAATCTGCAAGTATTTGGACGATTACTTAGTTTTCTTCCATTTGTGAATAGATAGATCAGTGGTACAATAGTGACAGTAAACACTTCAGAAAATCTTGTGGTAGTGGCCTTTGCCTCATCTCCCTTATGGGATCATGGTTTGAGGGTTCCATTCACACAACCCAAAAAAAGATTTATTGTTTGATCACTACATAACTTAGGATTTCTTGTTGCATAGATCATTGTTTCTAAATTTCTTAGAAGTACCTACAATTTTCATTTTGGTTTCTTGAGTTTTTTATGGTTTAGAAGCACTTTCATTCATAAACTTAGCCATTAGCTATTAATAACTTTGTTTTTCCTAAATTCAACTCATCTTTTCCATATATAAAGGAAGTTGTGCATAAATGAAGAAAAGAATGTATGTTGTTTTAGGAGTTTCTGATCTGCATGGAGACCTCATCTCGCCTGCCTCATCCAAGTCTTCTCCAGCTACACTGCCAAAGTCTACCAAACCCTAATTTGAATTTATGATTTGTAGCAAAGTGGGCATTTTTACTTGAGCAAGTCCAACCATCTTGAAGCCTTGGATTGAGCCTTAGGTAGTGTGCACCTCCTTTGTGCCTTATTTACCCATCAGACACCATTCCCACACTTCATTCTACCTTTCCTACCTCCCTATAAGCTTTTGGCTTGTCTCATGTAGTAAACAGGGCATCCTGTAGTAGAACTAGGACATCCTGTAGTACTACAGGAAACCCTATAGCAGCTTGTTTTAAGCCTGAATTGAGAAGAAATGGTCATCTGAGCTTAGGTTAGGCCTCCACTTGGCTTCCATACCCTCAACACCATTCTAGATCTGTTTCCCCATACCCTTCTCCCCTGCCAAAGAACAAATTGGTTAAATTAGCATTTGCATTCATAAAATTGAAGATTAAAAAGGCTTTTGTGCAATTTCTAGTTAGCACGTGCATGCAGCAATCACAGTAGTTTTAGGATAATTTCCACGTGTATTTAGTCCAGATAACTAGATGTTAGATGCAAAGTTAAGTTAGGTCTCTTTTGCAAGAAATATGTGTATATGCTTAACTATATGATTTCATGTCATTTTATAACACTTTCCAATTCATAATTTTCATTTCCTAGAGTAGGAAACATTCCCTTTCTGCAGTAAGAATAGTTTTCCCTTTTCCTATTTGGTATTCAGAGTCCTTCTAGTTAATAGAAGACTGGTTTGAAAAACCCTAGTGGTCTATCGCCCGAGTTGAAAAGTGACAAGAGTAGACCATTGCATCTACTGTGTATACAGCATTGTCACCTCCAAGTTTGTACAAACCCCAGGTTGATGAAGTAAAGTTGGTAGCCCTAGGAGTTGAAACATCCTTGCTACAATACTGGAGCTCATCAGTGACGTTGAAGAACCCTCTTGGAATATGGATGGTTGTACAATTTGAAGAAGGGTCGGGTATCCAATAAAATTTGCATGATGTTAACCAACTTTGAGTTCAAGCACTTTTATAGTCCTGAAAAGAAGGAAATAAAGAGGAAAGCAATGGGGCATTAGTTGGAATGTCAGTGGGGAAGAGAGGGAAGGAAAAGAAAAACATAAAGGATTGGGTGAAGAGTGTGAACATACGCATCATTTTGCAAAAGTGTGCAAGTGGATTTTTTTAGAATGATAGTTGACCCTAGTTGCAGGTCACTAGAGACAACATGGGCATTGGAAATAGATGAAAACAAAGTTTTGTGTTGGGAGGCACCATCAGAGAGGGAAATGCAGTAGAATTGGGATGATGTCTTTGTCGAAGGAACAAGGCCGATATCAACTATTTGGAGTGATGGTTGGATCGTTTTAGAGCGACCTAGCAACAAAGTGATGGCATTCTCTGTCAAGGTAGGCTCCATGATGAGGATGAATGGAGGTGCCCTGAAAGGTGAAAGCCAACGAAATGGAAGTGTGAGGGGCCAGGATCAATGTAAAAGATTGGAGAAGAGAATGACTGATAATTCCATAGGGGTTAACAAGTTGGTTGATTGTTCATGGTTTGCACAAGCATGCATTTTGAAATCAATATGCCTTAAGTACATGATTCATGCAAATTATGTAAAATGAAAAGGCTATGGTTGGAATGAAGGGGATGATTATAAAATAATGTTAATTGCAAAGACAAGTAGATTCCATTTAGTGTCATGTGATTTGCAAATATGATGTAATGAATATAATAGGAAGATAAAATAAACAAGGAAGTTTGTTTCATGAGAGGAAGTCCCCTATTCCAATATCAAATTTCAATTTCCTATAGAAACTTTCATTGCAGAAGGCTTTCCTTGATGAAAATGAAAATAATGGAATTTGTGAAACACTCAAGAGTACAAAGAGGTAGTAGAAAGCATAAGTAGAATCCTACATTAGAGGAAAGTGAGCTTGAGCTGATATTAGGCCCATTTTGTGGGGATTATATTAGAAAAAAAAAGGTAAGGATCCTTTCTACTATTTAAAGGGCCACTACAATTGAAAAAAGAATCTAAGTCAGAGCATAGAAACACATTGTTTTTTAGTCTAGTCAAGATTACAAAAATAACACTACTCTACTCTCGTCAATTTTTTGTATGGGACATCTACCTTATACTCATTTCATTTAGGTGTCTAAACATTCTATCTTCCAGTTCCATCTAAGTTCTCATTGTGCAATTCATGTCACCAACTATCAATAAAGAAGATTTTTTTGTTGTTATGAATTCCAGTAGCTTTCATCTACCTCTTGTTTTTGACATCATCTTCTTGGCTTTACCTTTCTCATTTTCACAAGCTCCTTATATTTAAAGGCCATATATAATGAAGCCAAGGGACATGTCAATATAGACAATATTATTGTTGCAAAGGATGCTTCATAATAAATTTGGAATTCAAAGCCAGGGTTAGCTCCGAGACTGAATTTTAGTGGTATTAGTAATTCACCATACCTACTTTAGGTAAACAACAAGTGAGACTTTTCCAAATTGAAGATAATTTCTAGTGAGATGTATAGGTGCAATAGAAATCAAGTCAAAAATTGTTGGCCATGGAAGGTATATGTCAGCCAATGAGTTTTACAACATACAGATGGTCCAGATGTTTCAAATCTGTGTTTCAAAACTTCAAAATAAATTGAATCAAGTTTCAAGCTTTTATTGGTATCAATAATTCACCATACCTACTTTGGGTAAACAACAAGTGAGACTATTCCAAATTGAAGATCATTTCTGGTGGGATGTATAGGTACAATAGGAATCAAGTCAAAATTTGTTGGCCATGGAAGGTATATGTCACCCAGTGAGTTGTACATCATACAGATGGTGTAGATGTTTCAAAATTTTGTTTCAAAACTTCAAAAGTTCAAAATAAATTGAATCAAGTTTCAAGATTTTAATAGTGACTCTGGAATTATTGTAGCAGTTCACATTCCTACAAGCATATTATTGGGTGCATGCAAGCTTGAGTGAAGGCAAATGATAAAGAGAAACTACAATAAAGATATGACATTTTCTATATTTAAAATTTCCATTAAAAAATTGGAACTAAGAAAAAACATGAAATTTAAGTGAATCTTCAACTATAGTACACCTTTAGTCCTCTACATGCCTTGCCCTATCATCATTTTATGTGTTATTTCATATTGTGATTACATTCACCTTGTTATGTTTCGATTAAACACATTACTATTTTATGCTTTGATTGGAATTATCAATTTAGTTTAGTCATAACATATGCATATGATTTAGTATAATTTGAATCGCCAAAAGAATTTAAAACAAAAATCGATTGTTGCCTCAACCTATCAGATTTAAAACACAACATGTCTTGTGCGTAAATAATTAGAATATGATTTGAGTCATATTCCTTTACTGGCAATGCCTTGGTTAAAAAGTATACAATCTTTTAGAGTATAAGAGATGGAAAACATAGTGTTTTTAGAGAACATGATCGTTTAGGATGTAATATCATGGATTAAAACATTTATAGGATATGAAAATTCTAAGCATATAGGTTAAGCACACTACCTATTTGACAGCATGTATAAGAAACAGGTTGTATCTGGTAATTTGATGATTTCAACATATGTTGAGCATAGGTATGGTGAAGAGGATTTAAACGTTTTTTGGATCACCATTACTAAATATTTGTGTGCAATGGTAGATCTGAAATAGGATAAACATGTTTAAAGCCATTACCAAATCTAGATTTGAGTCCTATGTGTTCATGGGTAGTGCCCTTATTACTATGTATGCCAAACACAAGATCATAGAAGATGGCATGCCATCTATTCCACAAAATGCTAAAGTTAGATTCAATTTTATGGGAACTATTATCATTGGATATGCTAAATACGAGTATGGTAAAGAGGGTCCTATATTTCTAATAAATTCTACAAACATGCATCAATCTAGGCCACACTACTTTTATTAGTGTTCTTTATGCATGCAACCATACAATCTTAGTCGATGAGGGTTGTTGCTACTTCAATTCCTTGAATCAAGATTCCAATCTCAAGTTAGGAATTGAGCACTATCTGTGTATAATCGACCTTCTTAGCTAAGCAGGTGTCCTAAATGAAGGAAAGGAATATATCAATAATATATTATATGAACCTAATGTAGGTAAGTGAGGAGCATTGCTTAGTGCTTGCAGGATCAATGCCAATTTGGAGTTTGAAATGTGTTGTAGGATGTTTTTGTGAATTAGAAGCATAGGACTTTAAATTGTATTATTACTTTCAAATATATAATATCTATGTCACTTCAGGAACATGAAAGGTGACAAAAATGATGAAAGATAAGACTTAAAAAAAATTCTAGGATACAATTGGATAAAATTCAAGATTAGAGTGCATTCATTCATGGTAAATGACAATTCACACCAACAAATTGGGGAAATCAATTCAACATTGGAGCCATGCCTAGAAATATGAAGGTGGGGCACATGCCCAACTCAAAAATTATGTTGCATGTTGTGGAGAATGAGAGCACTAGATAATCTATTTTCCATCACAACACATAAGTCAGCTATTGCTTATAAGCACAACGATTGGTACACCCATCCATATTTTTAAAGACCTGTATATTGTAACTACCATATAGCAAATAATTTCATATGGAAGCCTTGAATTAGAAATAATGATGAGCAATACTAAGCACTTTCATCATTTCAAGGGTTGGTTGTGTTCTCATGGGGATTCTTGGTAAGATGACTAATATGATTGATTTCATTATTCCATTTATTTTGTGGGCAGAGAAATGGATGAGATATGATAGCAAGGTTGATCATATATGATTCTAAGGATTAGCACAAATGACTACTTTAGATGCACCCATGATTTTGCAAGGTTGGGATCATGGTGTCCCTTGAAATAGGGCTAGCACTCAAGAATTTAAATTCAAAAAGTTTTCTAGACAACAACCTTATTTATTTAGAAAGTAGTTTTTTTGAAAGTAGTCAAGAGGTGCCTTTATCATAAGAACCAGATCAAATAGGGAACCGAAAAGTCTTTCAGCATTCCATTTGCTAAATTTCCAAATATATATAGCTCATTCGTTGAAAATCTCATTCAAAATCTCATTCAATTCAAAATGTGTATAACTTCAATTCAAAATCTGTATAGCTCAGGTGTAGCTTCAAACAATATGTGATTCATTCAAGGAGTATTAATCTAACACAACCACAATCAACCAAGCATGAAAAATCAATTCCACAATATGAATGTCCTTTTATTATCATATGTATCCTTATTGCTTAATGTATTGCTCTCAACATATCTAAATAGTAGATGTAATAACAATATTGCTTTGAAGTTTTTTTATTCTACATAGAGGATTATGACTAATAAAAAT
Organism: Pinus tabuliformis; assembly: GCA_031772625.1. NCBI lineage: Eukaryota > Viridiplantae > Streptophyta > Pinopsida > Pinales > Pinaceae > Pinus > Pinus tabuliformis. The sequence goes on from CM062811.1 coordinate 626,168,943, forward strand.
CAGCTAAAGTGGAGCAAGATATGGCTTTGAACTCATAAATACACCATGTCCTAGGATATACATCTATAATGAAGAATACTACTTTTGGTGAGCCACTAAAGCAATGTGATGTTCAAAATTCAATAGATGTAGAGGAAGAGTTTGAACCAAAAAAACCAGAAAGAAAGAATGGATAAAAAGAATAAAAATTTCCAACATGCACAAGAAGAAGAAAGAGAGAGAGGTAGGGTAAACATACTAGTATACCAGTCCAGGCTTACACTACTGTTGCATACAATGCTACTTTGATACTTATAATATTAATGGACCAAATAAAATTCCAGGTACTTCAAGCAGCTTATTGTGTGCTCCTGCGAGTTCTATGCTTCTTCCAGTGGTAGGAATTAAAATTGACAGCCATCTCTTAAACAGTGATTAAAAATCTTGGAAATCGATGGAAAACAAAAAACAAAACAAAAACAAAAACACAAAAACAAAACAAAAACAAACAAAAACACAAACAAACAAACAAACAAAACAAAACAAAAAAACAAAAACAAAAACAAACAAACAAACAAAACAGGATCTAAGAAAAAAAGGGTCTACGCCCATAAAAATGCCTAAAGATGTGTTAAAAATAGTGTCCACAAGTAGGTAAGTGAAAAATAGGCTCAGAAGTGAGACACCTTTTTTCTTTTGGTCTCCAGTGACCTTTCCATCAAATCTTGCTCCAATATTTATAGCAGACATGATTTTGTTCAACTTTCCCCTATAAACTACATGCCATTTCCATTTAACAACAGAAAACTTGTCCTCTCTCTAATGTCTTCATGCTTATTAATCTCAGGAATACATAAAAGCAACATTATATAAAACCTAAGGAGCGACCCAATGCCAAGTAAAAACCTTCAAATACAATGAAACAAAGCAAAAGCAGCACCCATTGACATTACCAAAGGTTTAGCTCTGATGTTGTTCAAGGAAACTCATAACATCCATAAGCTTCGCAAACTAAGTTGAATAGACCAGCATGATTGTGGGGTTAAATGGAATCCATACTCACTGCAATGATGCATTTCAAAAGTCAGATACAGAAAGAGAAATGAGGAATTCAACTGTGATTAAAGATCTTGAAAATCAATGGAACAAAAAAATTCAGATCCAAGAGAAAAGGGGTCTACGCCCATAAAAATGCCTAAATGTATGTGAAAAATATTGTCTAATAGGCTCACAAGTGAGACGAAAATCCTGGTACAATAGTTATAATAGACATGATTTTGCTCGACTTTCCCCTATAAACTACATGCCAGTGCCATTTAACAACATAAAAATTGTCCTCGCTCCAATGTCTTCAAGTTTATTAATCTCACGAATACATAAAAGTAGCCCAGTAAATACTTGTCCTTTGCAACCTAGTGCCAAGTAAAAACCTTCAAATATAATGAAATAGGAAACCACATTTGGTTGACCTTACTTTTTCCAAAAAATGAATCGAAGCATACAAAAATAGAAAGACGAGACTACTAAAAACAAAGGGGTTTTTAACCAAAGTGTGGAATAAAAAGACGGCAGAAACAATTTCGATGGACCATGTGCCCCATCGCATGAGGGCCAACTACCCCACAACTCGGTCTTCACAACACAGCTACAAGCCCTGAACCACGCCACTCAATGATCCACCCTAAACTTATTTTTCAATCTATCGCTCTCATGTTTATATGGTTACATGGGGGCATATTGTTGTCTCGCGGGCACTATTTCTGTGAATTTGCTTCTCCTGCTTAATGTAATGTTGACCATGTTTCTTTGTAGTTAGTAAAATTGGCTTCTCCATTTGTTTATGTTGTTGAAAAATTAAATTTTTTTCAGTGTAGAACATCTGAGCATCTTCACAAGCAGCAGTCTCGATCTCATGTAAGAACATTACCATTCATCTTTCCTTAGTGTTTTAGGTGGTTATTGTCCTTGGTGTCTCATTGCATAAGGAATTTATTCTAGGATGGTACTGGTGCACCTTCTCAAAAACCTAAAGAATTAATGCTCACAAAACCGAAGGATCCTGGACATGGAACTGCTCAGAGAAGTCGACCTACAAGGTATATTGCGGAATCATTTTTTTTGTTAACTCACTCCAGTTTGTGTGAACACCGACTTGCACTAGTGTTGATTCTTTACAAGAAAACCACAAAGACTCGAAAGATCTTGAAGAAGAGGTTGCTGAAATTTCGAAGTTCAAAGCTTGTCCACTCAAAGTAAGTATGCAACACAAATTATTACAAACTATGTCTGAATATGAATTTTGAGACATGTTCTCATCCATTTATGTAATTTTCAAATATTGGAGGCTCCACTCTTTCCACCATTGCATAAGATTTTCCTTTAGTTACCAGAGTTTCAGGTTCTGAACATGAATTTTGAGGCATGTTCTCATCCATTTGTGTAATTTGCAGATATTTGAGGCTCCACTCTTGCCACCAATGCATAAGAATACCCCTCAATTACCAGAGCTTCAGATTCAATTGGTTGTTGTCCCTGGTTTCTCATTGCATAAGGAATTTATTTTAGGATGGTACTGGTGCACGTTCTCAAAAACCCAAAGCATTAATGCTCACAGCACCGAAGGATCCTGGACTTGAAACTACTCAGAGAAGTCAGTGTACAAGGTATATTGTGGAATCAATTTTTTGTTAACTCTCTCTTGTTTGTGCGAATACCAACTTGCACTAGTGTTGATTCTTTACAAGCAAACCACACAGACTTGAAAAACAACACACATGTCTAACATATCAGTCATTCTGCTTCTATCTATTCAGGTTTAAGAGTGCGGAAGAGCCTGAAGAAGAGATGCTTGCCAAAATTTTGAAGTTCAAAGCTCATCCACTCAACAAAAAAGTAAGTATGCAACAGAAACTATTACAAACTATGTTTGAACATGAATTTTGAGACATTGTTAAACATGGTATTGTTATGGCATGTTAACAATGGCTCGTACCTTCACAAGTTTGATTAAGTACTTGCAATGCGGGTATAGGTATAGCAGGCAGCAACAGAAGTAAGCAGCAACAACATGTCAATGTTGAGAATGCAAAGGATTTGTGGATCGAGAATGAGATCATAAATAGGAGGATATTGTTAAGCTCCTTTACGTTTCCCAACTGCTGCCTACAATTGCGAAAGTAAACTGCAGTCATTTCCTTAATTTCTGGAAACCAACTGCAGTAATTTCCTTAAATTACGGAAATCAACTGCAGTTAATTAATTTCTTGTTGGGAGCTTCTGAATTGGTCCATTACTCCCTCTGGAGTTCTCTGCCATGATCTGTGGAACACTTGACACATAGCCAACAGAAGCTTAATGGAAGCTTGGCTATATATACTTTTGTTTGGTCCCCAAGCTCACCATCTCAATCTCCTTCATTTTTACACCATCAAGTTGAGAGGGCAGAGCTTGGAAGTGCCATACAACATTCCAACATTTTTTTTTTCGATCTTTAGAGAAATCACTGCTAAACTGGTAAGAGTATGGATAAATACGCGTGAATGCAATATCGTTGTAATTACTACATTTTGATGGTTCATAATGTGGTTGAAGACAACGGAAGCACATTTAGCAAATGTATCCAGATCATTACCGTCGTTTATGTAAAATTTCATCCTGAAGTTGGCATTTGGATAAGTACGGAGAAAGAAGATAGCAGTGTATACAATCTGTCTCTCCATCGAAGGCTGATGCTTTCTTGCAAAATCATTTCAACGCTGCATAGAATTGGTTGGTCTTGATTGAGCGACTCAATTTAAACACATCAGAAAATAGAAGAAGGGATTGTCTCAAGCATAGCAGAAATTTTGGTTTTGGAGTGTGATCAGCATCAATGGCTGAAGGTATGAATTCTTGGGCATTAGAGTTTTTCGATTCTTTATTCCGCATTAAAGTTCAGTTTTAACATTGTTAAAGTTTTCGATTGTTATAGAATAATCGTTATTTAGGCTTACATTTGGTATCAGAGCCTATTTTATCTCTGCCTTGGTGTTATAGACATACTGGTCTACCGCCTGGTTGAATTATCTGCATTTCACATCCTGCTATCCTTATCCATGGCCGTTTTTTCATTATCTTTTGGTCCTCCAAAGCTACAACAAGCATCAGTTTAACTGCAGTAATAATGTTTTGAAAACATATAAACTAGTGAGTGAAACAGCTAAATAACATTTATAGATTTATGCTATTACTCTAAGAAAGAAATGCAGTTGTGGAAATATGGTCGGCGAGAATTTAATTGTTAAAATTGCGATTGAATTTAGATGATTCAACCCAATAATCCTATTTCTGGGTTTTTTGTCATTTTGACTTATTCCTTTCACGAAACATTATTTTTACTCTGGTTAAGATTTGTTTATAATCTTATAAGTGAATTTTAAGTGCTTCGTGTGAGTGTTTCCGTTTTCCATATTTTTAATTGCTTCATATTAAACTGTGTATACGCCATTTCACGTAGCATGAAATGTGAAGTACTGTGTATAGTTTTGTTTATGCAATTTATGTAAGAAATAATGTCTAGTGATCCATATAATTTTAATTGATTAGAGAATAGCCACAGCATCTCTAATTAAATAATATTATATATTATGATAGATTAGGATCACATAAAGATTATTTAGATATTAATTGTAATTAATTATACTAAATATAATAAATTTTATCCCACGGGAATTTTTATTATATTTATATAATCAAT